>PVKA01000843.1:132293-171764 GCA_004027165.1 Ctenomys sociabilis | reverse complement strand
TATATATATATATATATATATATATATATATATATATATATATGTGTGTGTGTGTGTGTATGTATATACATATATATATATATACATATACACAAATATATATGTATGTATATTTGTGGTTGTATTCATATGCAACATTTATAGGAACATTTCATAATCAACCAAAAAATCAAATAAAAGAGTACACTAAATCAGTCCACACACTAAAGACCAAGGAATCCAGCTGAGGGCCTGGATCCTAATACTTGAATGAGTCCAGCTGAAGACCTAGAGCTCACAACAATGTCTTACACAAGTCCTACTGGAAGCCTAGAGACCACAATAATGTCTCATGCTAGCCTGCTTCATGGATCTGCACTGGGAAGGCCCAAAGGTCACGGGTGGAAGCTAGAAATCTGTGCCAGAGACATGATGGATCTGTGCTAGAACTGAGTGATCTTAACTAGAACCAGGAAGCGATGCTCAACATAAGCACCAGAGCACCCCAAAATGAACCACCGCTGTCCTCAGCAACAGTGAGGTCCTGAGCTCCTCCAGTGTTGAGGAAAGCCAAGCTTCCATCAGCAGAGCCCATGTGACAAACTTCTCCACAAGGCTGGGAATCGCACTATCTTTTCCTCTGGAGCCAGGGAGCAACGCTTAAGATGAGGACCAGACCTCCTCTAAAATGAACCATACCAATTCATAGGCACAGCTAAGTCCTGAGCTCCTCCTCTTGTATGAACAACCAAGTTCACCAGGAAACTCATCATGCCAAGGTCCTCCAGCAGAATAGCCCAAGGGAACCAGCAGCTCCCATGGGCTCCAGCAGCTTCTCCAAAGAGCTTCCCTAACAACTTTCCAACAGTGTGTCCAGTTCTGACTCTTACGCTGCTGACCACAACCCTCAGCTCGCCTCCCACACCCAGAGCTATGCTAATTCAATTCAGCTGAGCATAACAAGTTGACCACCAGTTAGGAATCCACTAATATATGCATATTATAATATACATATGTTAATTATATATTATAATTATATATTGTATTTATTTGTTTTGTTTTTGTAATTGGAAATACTTCAATTTTGAATTTCATTTGTAGAAATTTTCTTAATACCTCTAAAGAAAAAAGAGTATTTGTATTACCATTTGCATGTAGCTGCATCCTCCAAAAGTACTAGAGTGCCCCTAAGGTTATACATAGGAGATAGGACAGAGGAGGCATGTGTTTTTTGTCCCGTATTTTGCCTAATGGTAAGAATTTTATTATTGTGTTCATTAATGTCTTAACCTGTTAGTAAGATAATTTTTTATTGCACTGGTATTGAATGGGATTTAAGGACATAGATTCTGAAGCCAGATTACCTATTCCTTGAGATCAGCTCTGTCAATGACTAGCTATCTGAACTGGCTTTTTCTCTTGCACTGTCTGAATATTAATACTGGTAATAATAATATTTATTGAAATTGATAAAGGAGCACAGTGATTTAATATAAGCAAAAGACACAAAATACTTCCAATCTACATCAAGAATTATATTTCTTTCTAGTTATTTGCCTCATCTTGGTTATAGTGTGGTATTGCTAGTCTCATTACATTATTATTATGGACCTTGCTACAGAGAATTGGGCAGCTGATTTAAAATTTAGAGCCTACGCGGATGGCTCAGTAGAATAAGGAATTTCTTGGCAAGTGCATAGGCCTGAGTTCAATCCCTCAGTCTGCCAAAACAAATAAATAAATAAATAAATAATATTTAGACACTGTGCCAGTCTCTCTCTTAATTTTGCTCTTCCATTTACACTGCTATCCTGAAGATATGCCTAAGTAAATGAGACTTTAAGAATATTCCAGAATGGTGTCTTTGGCAACATTGCTAACAAGACCAGCTGCTAAAGACATATGAGTGCTCTTTTGGTTTTCCCTCCAATACTTTACAGTAATGTTCAGTATTTTCTAAAATTTGTGCATAATGGTTCCTAAAGGACTCACACACAGATCTATATACAAATGTTAAAAGTTGAAAGAAAACCTAATTCTTTTCAGCTGGTAAGTGGATAAATAACTTGTATATTCATACAAGAGAACACTTTGGAGCATTAAAAAGTAATATATTACTAATGCACACCAGCACATTTTTTTTATGTATTTGGTACAGGGTCTCACTACACAGGTTGGATTTGTGATGATCCTCTTGTTTTCAGTCTCCCCAACGCTGGAATTACAGGCATGGAACACCGCACCTAGACTCCTTGCCTGGCTCTGTGCCCAGGGGTGGGACTGGCACTGCCTGTGGTGCCAGGGATCAAAGCCCCACCCTGTGCTTGCCTAAGCAAGCATTTAGTCCACTGAGTCATCTCGCTCACATGGACAAATCTTAAGAGCACTATGTTAAGTAATGGAAGTCAAACATAAAAAGTTACTGTACAATTCTGTTTATTCAGTATTCTCTAAAGGGGAAAACTAAAGCACCATACAAAAATTAGTTCTTGCCCGAGAACAGGGATAGCTGGAAGGGAGACAGTTAATAAAAGGGGCTTGTGGAAATCTCTGCGATCTTTGGGCTTGACCTGGCTTTTGACTGTGGTAATAATTTTGAGATCCTATACATTAGATAATACCTCCTCAACATGTGCACATCAGAAAGATGAATCATACCACTTGTAATTTATTTCTAATAGTGACTTTTAGTAAAGAATTAGAAAGGAAGATAGTGTTTTTTGAATACCTTAGTGTAAGTTAGAACTGCATTTGCTAGTTAGCACATGCTTGACTTACTCTGGGTTCAAGAACAAAACAGAAGTGTAAATTCATGCATAAGAATATACTGTGAAGGTGAAAGAGATCAGTCGATGGGAAGGAAAAGCTGGGGTGAGGAAAAGGACAAATGAAAGAAGGGGAAAACAGGTACATGTGCAGGATAGTTTGGATAATTGTATTGTTGATTTATGCTTCTCTTTTGAAAGGAGCAGTTAATTCTTCATTATTTTACTCTGATTTTCCCTTTTGAATTTTTTTTTAACTCTCTGCCAGTTTGCTACCTTTGATTGAGAAACTGAGACCATTTACATTGACGGTTATAACTGATATATATTGGTTTATCTTTGTCATGTTATTTTTTCACTGTTGATTCCTTGCTTTTAATGCTTTTCCAGATCTTTCTTTTCCTTTCTTCCTTTCTTCCTTTCTTCCTTCCTTCCTTCCTTCCTTCCTTCCTTCCTTCCTTCCTTCCTTCCTTCCTTCCTCTTTCTTTCTTTCTTTCTTTCTTTCTTTCTTTCTTTCTTTCTTTCTTTCTTTCTTTCTTTCTTTTCCTATTATTATGCTTGAGATTCCTTTCTCTCTAAAATATCTTTCAGTACTCTTTGTATGGTTGGTTGGGTGGTCATGAATTTCTTCTGTTTTTTGTCATGGAAATATCTTAAATCTCCCTTAAATTTGATTTGTTAGTTTTGTATGGAACATTGAACTACCTTGCAAATTTTTCTTTTCTTTAAAGACTTGCAATACTTCACTCCATGCTTTTCTTGACTTGATATTTATGTTGAGAAATCTACTGTGAATCTGATGGGCTTTCCATTAAAGATAATCTGTTTCTTTTCTCTCACAACTTTTATTTTTTGTTTATTTTTTCTGTATTTTAGGGAAAGGTCTACAAGGTGCTCAGGGTCTCACTACTAGATTGGACTCATAGTGATTCTGCTGTTTCCAGCCAAGTTCTGGGATTACAGGCACATGTCACCATACCCAGTCTCAATGTGCTCAGGGGTTGGGCCGGAATGACAGGCCTGGTGATTGAGCCCCTGGCCCATGCACCTGCTCTCACAGATTTTACTATTCTCTTCTTTTGCTGAATTTCTATGACCTTGATTATTATGTGTCTGGGTGTAGATTTATTTTGATGTAGGCTAATTGGAGTTCTATATGCCTCACTTCTTGTGTGTCAGATTCTTTTCCCAAGCTGAGGAAATTTTCTGCTGCTACATCTGGAAATAATCTTTTCTATGATATTTGTGTTGTGATTCTACAGTTTCGTTGGCACCTATCAGTCTTGTACTGTTTTCCTTTGCAACGTTTTGTAGCTGTTGAATTGTTACTTCCTGTTTCCTTGTTACTTTAATACATCTTTTCCTTCATGATCACTAGCTGTAACACTGTCTTCAGGGTGGAGAAGTCTATCTCAAGTTTCATTCATGCATTTTTGCTATCTTTGAATGGAATTGTTAGTTTCCTGATATCTGTTTGAATCTATTTCATACATTCTAGTTGTGTCCTGTATTATTCTTGAATGTTTCCGTTATTTTGTATCCTTTTCTATTTTTTATATCTATGTCTTTTGTTTTTTAGATGTGCTGAGCAATACTTTCTGTTCAAATGGGAACAAACAACTCAGATTAGGAAAAGGACAAAAGGAAGAAAGTAAGAAGGGGACACAAACTGCTTATGTATCTATACAAGGTAGTTTGGATAACTGTGCTAATGATTTTTCCTAGTCTATTAAAAAGAAGAGTGAAAACTCCTTTTAAATTTTTTATCAGTTTTGTATGCCTAAATGAAGTAGTCCAAACAACTAATTTGAAGACATTATGCAAAATAACAATCATCGTTGGATTCCTAATGTTTTGTTTATTCAAATTGTATCATTTCTAATATTTATTATTACTATATTTTATTCTTTTTAAGAAGTTAAAAAAAATTAAAATAAAGAAGAAGGAAAAACAAAGTTCCTTGGGCCAGAGATATAGCTCAGTGTCACATTGCCTGTCTGGCAAGTGTGAGGCCCTGAGTTCAATTTCCAGTACCAAAAATAAAAAATAAAAATAAATCATAAATAAAGCTTGTGTTACTGATTACAAAATGATTCTCAGTATGCTTCAAATTTTAAAATGACAAAATATTTGGTTTGAAGTAAATATCTTAGATAAATGGTTGATTAATACTATAAAGATGTTAAAATATAAATGTAAATATCATATGTCATTATTATCCAAAGAATTTACAAAGAGAATGAAAATTATGAAAGGCACTGATGTTTGTAAGAACACAATATCACTTCCCTCTCCTCATTTTTGGATATTTAGAAAGGCTTGTTAAAATGTTATTTGTTTTAGGCCATGAGCACTTTTGTCATTTAAATATTTAGCACATTTCCTTTTGATTAAACTAACTAAGATTTCCTTTATTCATGTCTTTGTTCTTATCAATTTTTCATCTTTTCTCACATATTTTAAACCATTCCCCAAAGTCTTTTACTCTCTCTGATTTATATTTTTAAACATCAAGATAACCTTAGGGTATAAATTCTTTCATTTACATATTTTGCATACTTTGTAGAGAGCAGAAAGAACCTCAGGGCTGTATCACTGGAGAGAGTCATGAGAAGTTAATTCATCTATCTGTGGGCCAGCATTTGGTCATTGTAACACTATTACAATGTTTGCCAGTCTTCTTCAGTTTGTAAAATGCTTTCTGTGTGACACAGCCTGGAGCCTGTTCAATGGCCTACCTAAAGAAATCAGCATGCGACATCATTTGCTTATTCCTTCCATTATTAAATAAAACATAATATTTGTCTTGATTACTTTTCTCTTATTGCTGAGACAGAATATCTGATGATGCCCAAAGTGATAGGAAAGAAGCATTTATTTAGCTCACTGTCTGTAGAGTTCAGTCCACACTCTGTTGGCTCTAAGGCAGATGGGCAACAGTTCATTACAAAAGGAACAAGAGAGGGAAAAGGGTAAAGCTAATCTCTTTCTCACTCTTGCATCTTATCCAGACTGCTGAGAGCAGGGTTATGCTAATCTAATCATTGGACAGATCCAACAGTCACTCTTACAATCAGTACCTTCAGCCTTAGCATTGTACTACCAACACCTACATGCTCTAGATTCAGCTGCCTCCTCAAAAGTCTGCCCACAGGACTACATAAGACTTTTAGGGGACATGTATAAATGAACAGCATTCTGTTATGTTTGCCATAAACAGTTAAAATGTATGAAGTTCCCATGATAGTGTATGATATAAATAGTGATTTTAACAACAAACTTCTATTGTTCTACTGCCATCCCTTTCTTTACAATTGTTTTTTGCCTGCTTGATAGTAAATATTTAACAAGTAAGAAATGAATCAGGAAGTAAAGGCTGAACACTATGCTAAGTGTAGTGTGATAATCATGAATTTCTTTTACTCATCTCTTTAGCGACACAATAACTTAGAGAAAGAATAGGTTGGCTAGTGTAGAAAAGCCTCATCAGGAATCTTAGTGAATAGTATTTTTTTTTCAGTATTGGGGATTGAACTTAGGGCTCTGCACTTGCCAGGCAAGCTCTTATTCTACTGAGCTCTCCCCAGCCCTCATCAGGAATCTTAGCACTGCAAAAGGCTGTGCATAGTCCTCGTAATTGTACTACCTTAAAACTTGTTACAGGGTACATGTGAATGTACTCCAATCCTCCTGAGTTTATAGGCAAGACTTTTGGGAAGTGATTATGAGTGTTTCACAGCTGTTTCAGTGATAGAAACTTGGGCTTTGGGGGAGCTTTGGGGACATGACTTGGAAGGGTTTGTCTCCTGTCTTGGTTTCACTTTTCAGTCTCCCAGACCACCACAGCCTAAGCGATTTTTCTCTTTCCATACTTTCCTGGCTCCAGTCAGCTACACACAGCAAACTCTGTAAACTCTGAGCCACAGTGAATTTTTCCTGCCTTAAATTGTAAGCATCAGGTGCAATAAGGAAAGTGAGTAAGAGAGAGGCACCACCCCCTTGGAAGTTTACAAAGCACTTTTGTTTCTATGGATGATAGGGTGCCTGATCAATTCTCAGATTCCTGGTGACTCTCCTTAGGCACATCATGCATTGTTGATCACTTTCCTCTGTGGCCCCATAAGGGGAACAGTAAGCTCTGATTCCTGGGGCAATAGTTGGAATGAGGAGATTCTGCAACACAGAAGGAAAATGGCACTGATACCCAGGGCTCTGGGTTTAAGGATGTAAACTGTGTTGGCTGATTAGGATGCCACCCATTGTGTCCTCCAGGCATTATTAGCAGTGTGACTGCCAGGATGCTGAGATGTGTCCATCATTTCTACTGTGCATGTTCTCTCCCACAATTCCCTCTATTATAATTGAGCATATGACATGGTACCTACATGTGAATTTTGCAGGAAGTCCAAGTGAACAAATGCTACTATAGGCCTTAGGGGTCACATCTGTCAAACATGCATCCTGTGTTTTGATTTAGGAATTTTCCAGGGAAGACTCAGGGGTCTTTCTTGTTTTGCTTTTTTTTTTTTTAGTTGCTTATCTCTGAGTCCAATAATAAGTCTTAGAACAAAAAGGTGGGGTGGCTTGGGGCATTGTGTAGGTTCAAGCAATGGGCAGACAGTGGTCCATCAACCCCAAGTGTACTGCTTACATTAATTTCATACATTCTCAAATAAATGAAACAGTGTAGAAAAAAAAGTGTCATCCACACAGCAATGATGTTTCAGCTTCAATTATAAAGGAACAGCAATAAAAGAGAGTGAAATTCCATGTATCATTATTCTTCCTATTACACTTTAAGATCTTTCAAGAAATCAGAGGTCACCTCACTCCTAATTAAGAAGAGAAATTCAGATGCATTAAAATGAAAAACACTGTTGTAATAACCTTAAGAACCTGACCCCAACTTTGATTTTTCCATTAAACCTGTGTGAGAAACTCAGAAGAAAATATTTTGTTATGTTTTTTTCTATGTAAGCTTGTGATCAGGCACCTAGAGCAGCTTCTGATCATTCTTCCTTTTAAACTGGAGTGTTCTATGAAATCAAGAAATTATCACATTTGAGTAGTTTTAGTTTTGGAGAATCTCAATGTAGAATGTATATCTAGTTACTTTTTTTTTTTTTTTTTCATAGCTGGGGATTGAACTCAGGAACTTATGCTTACCATGCAAGTGCTTGTTCTACTGAGCTATCTCTCAGAGCCCTCTCTAGTAACTTTGACTCACTAAAATTTTATTAACACATTTTCACCAAGATGTATATAACCTTTCCTCTGTACTATTGTGTGGTCCATGATTCTTTCTAAGAACTACATTGATTCAGATATCAGAAACTCAATCAAGTTCTTTTTTCAAAATGGCATTTAAAAGGGATTGTGACCTGTGTTTAGATTTCTGGAAGAAACAGCCTGATCATAAAGCTTTTGTATTTTTGTCTTTTAATTCCAAAAGCATTTATTGCCCCAATAAGGCAGATTTATGAAAAAAAAATGTTGTATTAATTTGTCCATTATGGCAAAGAGATCGTTTTGGGCATGTGAAAAATTTTCAGAATAATAATTGTAGGAAAATAATGTTTAGATAAGCAATGCTGATAACGATGCAGAAACGTGAGGCACAGGGGGAAGATCACAGTGTTCCTAATTAAGAATGCAGAGGCCTTAGTGGTCAGAATTCACTTAGAGAGGAGACTGCTAGCAGATGCCTGCAGCCGCCTTGCTGCATGACATCCTTGATGCACAGGGAACATCCAGACTGAGAGGTACAAATGCAAAGGCCAGCGGCCAAGCCTTTGCCTTATTACCACTTCAATAGCCTGCTCAGCAGGAATTAACATGCAGTTTGAACTGAGGCTTTTCCCCCTTGGCCACAATGCCCAGGCTTCACTTTTGGATTTTTGACATTCTCACTGAAATTTTATTACATGGAAAGGCTGTGCCAAGTGATACCCACGATGCCTTAGCTGCTTCTCCATCTCATAATGGATCAGTTGTGTGCGCGGCAATGGGGCCATCTCTAATTTGATATATAAAAATGTACATTTATGTAGAACCTCCAAGTGTGATAGCTCTGATCAAAGCTTTCTTGGAACCAAGTACCTATTTCTCCCCAGGAGAACAAAGGCTTTAAATCCCACACACATACACACACCAAATAACTGACTTTCTTGAAAAAGGCTTAGCTTGGCAAATTGTGTGAAAAATGTGTGCTTCTGATTTCATTGTTCGCCTTTCTTTAGGTGGTAATTTATCAGCAAAATAAGGCCACAATAACTCTCAGCAAAATTTTTCCAGTCATTGAAATACTTTATTAGTACTCTCTATTTTAAATGCACATTGTGGAGATATTGATAGTTTATTTTCTATGTTTAAATTTTAAATAGTGAGTAAATTAATGACTTTTAGAATACTACTAATAGTAAAACTTGAAATTATCCATTGAGCTAGCATAACTCTTTATTTTTTTATGTATTTGGTATAGAGTCTCACTACACAGTTGGGACTCATATTGATCTTCCTGTTTCAGCCTCCCCAGCACTAGGATTACAGGCATGCACCACCAGGCACGGTGTCTAGTTAGCATAACTCTTTAGACTACTATGCTCAGGATTCAGAAAACAAGGTTCAGACTTTTAATCAAGTGTTAATTTTTCAATCTTATGCAACTTATTTAACTGTGTTGTACTTGTTTTATTCCTCCCGAAAATGGAATAACTAATGACCTAACATTATTTGAATCCTATTAAACTGTACACAGCATGTTAGGGAAGTGGTGGGGACTCAAGGTATACAGTAAGGATTTTGTAACTCACAAAACAGAGCCTTATCTAACTGCATAACTGCAACTTTGTGTTTTTGTCACTGTATTATGGAATAGTTATTCTCTGTGCCACTCACCTCCAGCTCCTCAATCTAGGCAATATCCCAAGGTTTGCTCCCTAGAGGCAGAGATAAGAAACATAGCTACTTTCTCTTAATTCAATGAATAGAAAGATTTGTCATAATAGTGTTTGAGGAACAGGATATCATGTCTGCATCTTGTACTATGAATAACCACAAAGAAGACAACAATATGTAATGTATTAATTATTGAAACTGTCCTACTAATTGGTTTTGAAACTGTCTCACTGATGTATATATATGCTATAATAATGTCTGTTAGTATCTCATGTATGCTCCTTGCACGATACCAAAACATTATGAAAACAGTTTGCAATGTGTTAATTTATCAAATCCGTCTTGTTAAGGTGTCTTAAAACTGTCTCATTGATATTTGTACTTCAATAAAGTAAAAAAAAAAAAAATGGTGACACTTGTGTTCCAAATCCTCCCTCTTGACCCACAGCGGTCTGTCTTTATCTGGAGCTCACTGAAATTTCATGCATGTGGACTTCAGGTTATTCACTCAATTATACCAGAGTGAAGTATGGAGAAGGGCATGTGAATAGACACAGCAGACATGATTCAGCCCCTTGTCAGTCATGTCAGTCACGGTCTAGAAGACACACGAGGCAGCCTCACCATAGCTTCACAATTTTAATTTCCTAAACACAATGCCTCTGATGCTCACGCTGTTTTCTTCTCCACCTGGGTGAGGATGAATGATGGAGTGATTAAACTTTATCGCTGTTTTCTTAACATCATGCCTCAAGCTCTAGTATTTCTTTGTCAAAAACAAAACCATAGGGCCAGCCAGATGGCTCAGCAGACTAAAGTGCCTGGCTTAGGCAAGCATGGGTACAGCAGTTCTATCCCTGGCAATACATGCCATGCCAGCCCTGCCACCAGGTGGGCTGAGTGGGGCCACAGAGTACCAGCTTAGTGGTATATCCCTGTAATCCCAGCAAAGGGGAGGCCGGAAACAGGAGGATTACTGTGATTCTGAACTGTGTAGTGAGACCCTATAACAACCAAATACATTTTTTAAAAAAAGTAGAAACTTGAATTTCACCAATGATAACAGCTGGATAGTCCAAAGAGACACTAACTGGAAATCACCAAACTTGGCTTATTCCAACCATGGAACAAGTTGTAGGTTTACTGACTTCATCACAGAAAAATAAATGAATAAATAAATTCAAGAACATGTGAATTGTCTTCCTCTTAAGAAGGCTAAACCTCAACACAGAGACACAGTGGCCAGGTCTGCATGCCTCCCTCACAGATAAACAGTGACTTGAGCTCACATTGCAATTGGCGCCACCTAGTCTCTTAGGTCCTAAGAGGCCTCAGATTCCCCAGTGGATGATCAGAACATGTTGGCCTTCCCCCACATGCCTCTTTATTCTTTCCATATGCTCTTGCTAAGTGACTTGTTTTGCTATTGGATCAATATCAGCTGACTATCTATACTTAGAACTTGATTGTAGTTTGACACACATTGGAACTATGTTGTGACATTGCTGCTCAAATTGCTCCCAGCAAAAAGCATATGTGGGACCATGCTGAAAATCCAGAGCTATTCTTTTCTCCCTATTTCCAGTGAAGACCTTCTAACTTTCTTGTTAGTTCTCAACTTCATTCCGTGAAGCTGTGAGATCACAAATGCTGTGGCAATAAGTCAGATTTTTGCTATATCAACTTCAGAACAGTTCCTTTCAGAATTACCTGTCTGCAGTCTCTTGGTATTTTGAAAAGCATTCATTTAGTGGCTCGAACCAAAAAAATCCCTTTGAAAATACCTCTGGGTTCTTTCATCCAAATAAATTTGACATTATTTCTGCATTGGCCATGATGCTTATTATTCTGTTTATATTTCTATCACAGGGTATAATGTATGTTATCTTTCACAGATTTATTTCCCTCTGTTATTTTTCTTGTCAGATTTCTTCATTTCTAAAGTGAAGTTAGTTAGAATGAAGTATAATGCAGGGATGAAGGACTGCCCCTGACTTCCTTTCTTGGCTGTGTAAATTTAGCCAGATTATTTTAGGCAGATTAAATTCCTCTGCAAGGATTGGATAATTAATTGCTATACTGTATAACATACAAACACAGAGACCATGATTTTCTTCTCAGAACTAACTGCAAAGTTCACTTTATCTTGTTTTTTTTCTTCCATAGCTACATAGTTTAAGAGCCCTTATTAGATACTCAGCAAACTATACTGTTACCAATAAGCTAAACTGATGCTGCCATTAGTACAAATACTCAATTCATTTGTTAGCTAAATTAAAAATTACAAACTAATAGCTACTAATAAAACATTGAAGTACAGAAACTGATATTAAAAGAATCAATTTGTTCATTATTATAACTAATATCTGCTGGTGGATATTGTATGTGTATACAGATAATGTATACATATGTATATCAACATTCCTGTTAAACTCAAAAAATAGCTATACAATATGTATATCCTTAACCATGCAGATTTTAAGGATTTTTTTTTCCTCTAACCCCCAAAGTTTAGGAATAATGGGGCAGAGCCAGAGCACTTAGCAGTAACTAACCATTGATAAGAAACACTACATCAAGCATCTTTTTTATGTATTTGGCCATAGCAAGGTCTCACTACACAGCTTAGATTCACGGTGATCCTCCTGTTTTCAGCCTCCCCACAGCTGGGATTATAGGCATGTGCCACTATGTCCAGACTCTGTAGCTGACTCAGCCTGCCTTGAATTGGGCCTGGCATGGTATGTGGTACCAGGGATCACACTGTGGTCCCTGAGCTTGCCTAAGCTTGCCTAAGCAGGTGCTATCTCAAGGGCCCTCATCAAGCATCCTGAAACAGCCAAGTCCTGATTAAGTGCATTAAACCCTGCCATGTATTTAGGCAATGTCTTCCTGTTTATGAGAGGATTTTTTTCAACATTCTCACTTGCATATGTCTTTTGAACCCTTTAATGTGAAAGAAGCACACCAAAGTTTAAGGAAAAAAAATTAACAAAAATTGTAACAGCAATTTAAGACTGTTGCAGTGTTCTTAGTCCATGGCTAAGAAAGGCAGCTCAAAGAAAGGAGGAAGACTTTTGCCAAGCAAATACCACCAAAGATACTTTTAATGTCATGGGCATGACTAAATCCTTTTTTTCTATAAGAAGAAAAAAGGGATACACAAAGAGTTGATATACTGATTGGTAGGTAGATAAATATGTGAATATTTAAATGGGTTGTACAAAGTATATGGTGTAATTTTAAACTAAAAAATTTTATTATAAAAGACACTTGTGTGTGACAAACAATTGGACTGTGATGGTAAGGACAAAGCAGCAGCACTTTAATTAAAAAACTGCATGCTGCATGCTCAGAGTGAGCAGGGTCATTCTGGGGGAAAGAAAAATGAAGTGCATACTTGAAACTGTTGCATTCAAGAATTCAAAATTTTGGGTTAGGCCTAGGGCACCTTCCACTGTGTCTTCCAGAGCTTGATTGACAAGGTGACAGAAGGTATGCTTCATCACGCTGGCTGTATTTATCATACATATTCTTTCCCATAATTCACTCTGTTAAAATTAGGCATATGAGATGCAGTACATATGTATGAATCTTCAATGAGCTCTAAATGAAAGAAAGGTGCTACACATTGTGCAGGACGATCTGGCAAACTCTGTCTCATTTCTACTTAGGAATAGGAGGCCTTTGGCCAGATGTTGGAGGAGAGTTAGCCCTGGGTCAGTGTCCAGGCTCAGATAACTGACCAGAAGGGAATCATCAGCTCTATTTATAACATGAAGACTATTAGTGGTGTTGCATCTTTTGATTGTAATAAATTATCTGAAAATTTAAGCATTCACTGTGTTTTCTATAATGTGTTTACTATAAAATAGCAGTCAATACTGAAGCACAGTGTGTGCGTCGGAGGATATTTCCACACATACCTCATTGTACGTTAATGGCATCATGGTAAAAATATCACCTTAGGGTTAGTAAATCCACTCCCAGGGAGGAGCATTTCTCTTATATTTTAAATAATAACTAATTCTTTGAAATAATTTATATAATAAGAATGTTGTAGACAATGATGTTTACATTTTATGAGTCCATAAAATATTCCTGGAGAAGACATGGGGAGAAATTGTTAAAAATTTTTACATGACATTGACAAAAATGTGACTTTTTTCAAAATTTATTGTTTTGCAATAATTAACAACTCAGCTAATTCCAGTTAGCTGAGCCAGAGATGGTTCTTAATCTATGCTATTGAAATCTAGTAAAAATGATAATATATTTAGGTATGTGTAACACTGAGGAAGTTTAGAAGAAATAAGGTAGAAAGAAGACAAAAGAAATCAAAATTAAATATTGTAATTTTAAGAACATTGAAACTTTGTGATCCCAGTGAAATTTACCCAAGCTGATTCTTACCATTATTCCTTTGATTAAAGTTAGGATTCTGAATCTTTATAAGAACCACCACACCCAAAATTCATCAGGAAGATTTAAAATCCATAAATAAGCTTAGTTGAGAAAATATAGAGGAGGAAGCTGATCCCAAGATAAAGTAGAATTTGGAGAGAATACAAAGCATGTTAAAGTTACCTATTTAAAAACAAAACAAGACAACAAAAGAAAACACTAGTTCATGACTGTAGAATGGGCCAAACCTTTCTTGAGGCCTTAGGTGGAACAATTTCCTGGGTTTTCCATCCCTTTAGAAAAACATAAATTTCCCTGTCTCGGGATATAATGTAATAATGTACTGCACTCCTCTCCCTGCCTGAACTCCACTCTCATGTCCTAAATCATTTGATAGACCTTCCCAAGCCTCTTGCTAAAGGCTTCCTAAAAATTCTTTCTGGATGCTAGAAGTCAGTGAACCTGCAAATTTATTCTACAAGTGGGTTGGTTAAGTTCTTATTCTAGTTTTTGGGACCTGGTCAGACCCAGCCCAGTGACCAAAGCATGCACAGGGCATTCACATAGGCATAGTTTTTCAGTGTTGTGGGCAATGTATTCGGTTCAAATGTGGGCACCTTAAGCAGTTTGCATAGCAGCTCAAGCACATAAAGGGGACAGTGAATATCCAGAGACACATTTTTGGGTCAAAAGGACGCTGAACCTTCTGTGACCGTTGTCACTCTCTACAGTTGCTGATGTGCAGAAATCATGAGCGGAAACATTGCCTTTTACTCTCATTACCAGATGTTAAGGAAAGTAAAACAGTTTAGAAATGAGCATTGAGGAATGTTGAGCAGTAATTGCTTGGCTCAGTTGGCTAATTTTGTTTATTCCTTGCACGGTTTGCAGTGAATGCTACAGAAATTAAGTGAAGGTAAATATTTATATGCTTAGGGTTACAGGTAAAAACTGCTTAAAATGAAAAATTACTGTTTTTCTGAATAAAGAGAAACCTCAGGTTGTGAATAACCAACCCTATGTAAATTCTATTTTTTTTTCTATTATAACCAATATGTAGTGGTAAGCAATTTGGAAATAATTCTTGACATAAATGATGTGCTTAAAGATTTTGAATTATTTTCTCTAGTTTGCATTTTATTCTGGTAATTGAAAATTTAATAAATATTCATTCAACCCTAATGGTGCTGAATTCTAATGCACTGGAAATAAATTTGCATTTCCACTCCAAAAATTTGGTTTGTCTTTCTTATTTTTTCTTTTCATTTCTCCTCCTTCTCTTCCTCCATGTCCTATGTTATACCTCTTTGACAACTTCATTAGAGTCTGAAATAAGACTCACTTAGGCTTCAATCATATCATTTTTTGATGTGATTTTTTTATTTTTTATAATTTTTTTTATTTTAAAGAGGATGGAAACAAAACAAAAAGCAAAAACAAAGTACCATAAAACAATAAAAATGATAAAGAATTTCAAAACAAAAACATTTGTTTTTAAATTTAAACTTTTAGCAAGTTGATATCTATGTATCTTAATTTCTTCAGTTTACAATTTAATCACTACCCATTTCTTAAAGTTGTTTTAAGAATCAGATGAAATAATCATGCATAAATATTTTATAATTTTCAAAGCAATATATAACTTATATTTAACTCCTAATCAAATTGATCTTTTTAGAAAAATGAGCAACTTTCACTGTGCTGGTGGTGAGCCAACAGCATGCAGCTGATATATTTAAAAGAGGTCTTGGCAGATCTAGTTTCTAGATATACCTCTGTCCTTGATCTGTCACTGATCATCTTGATTAGAAGCTTAAGATCTGGTGTGTAGGATTAGTCCCCTAAATGCATAACATCTCTTTTTCTCTTTTATTTTACCTTTGTGTGTTTTTGAGATAAAGCATTGACATGTTTGCCAGGGTTTGAACAAACTATTCAGCCCACCCTGCCCGAGATGTTGGCTACCCCTCCCTCTGCCTCCTAAGTGCTGGGATTGTGTTCCTACACCCCCATGCTAGGTTTACAGTATCTCTTGAGAAGTATGACAGTGTGAATGTCAGAAACACAAACTGTAAAACACTTTGTTTCCACTCATTGAGCAAAGAGTGTGGCTTGCTTTGTACATCTACCATGACCTTTTTGTCTTTCACAATTTATTTTTATACTTCGCTTTTCTTTGTTATCTATACAGTGGTACCTTGGTTCATGAATGCGTTTGCTTTTGAACTGTTCGGTTCACAAACAGAAGAATTTGTGAAACTTTGTTTTTGTTTGTGGACGCTGCATCCATCTGGAGCAGGACCATGGCCGTCTTTTACGCACAAACACAACTGTGTCATCTTTTCTGGAATCCTGGGACAAGTGAACTTCACGATCCATGGTACCACTGTAACCTGTCTGAAGATCACTGAATCCTTTTTTTTTTCTATTTTTCGCATATCTCGTGCCAAGTGAGTCCTGAGAATATATCTACATGATTCTAAATCTACACTGACTTCTGTAGTTAAAGAATTTTACTTAATTTAAGAAATGAACATCTGTTCATTCCATCAACACAGAGAACTTACCCCTATATGTGTACATGGTAAGTAGATTTTCATGTAAGATGCCTCATTTAGGAAGGGAAAACACTGGCTAACCTGTGCGATGCCCCAGGGCCACATTTTTGTGATTTCCATCTTGTTTCTGGAATTTACAGACTTGAAAATTACACATTCTGTAAATGTGTAACAAATACTTTTATACCTCAGATAACAGGCTCATATTGAAATACAACTTGTGTCTTCATAATTTAATATAATATTAATATAAACTGCTATCTTAAGCTCCTTTTTGTCTTCTCCCCAAATATCTGGAAGCTATTCTTCAGACTTCAAATATTCAGGTAACTATTCATGCATTCATCTAGATACTCATTTAGTTTATCAGGAAGTCCCCATTTTTATAGTCTGTGTCTTTTGAAATAAACAATGTTACCCAGTTGGTATACAATTCTACTTGATATGCATTTGACATCCACGGTTTTTCATGGCTCCGACAAACCGTTCCTGCATCATAGGTTCTGTTCGCTCGCCAGCTGCTCCTCTTGCTTGAAATACTCAGCAGTTGAGGAGGGAATGTGCACATCCAACCTCTGGTGGATTGCAGCTGTGATCTGTGAGCTCATTGTTCTCCTCTGTGAAGCTGGTTATGGCCTTCACACTATGCCTATTAATTAGAACATATGAGCACTTACTGGCATTTTATGAGAATTTAACAATAGATATTGAATATTAAATATGAGACCACAATGATTTGCCACAGTACTAGAGAACTAAAAGGACTGATTTGCAAAGTACATTTTCAGCTGTGTTTTAAAAAATAATCTAAAAAAGAAAAGATTTTTTTAATAGCTTTATTAGGCAACCTCTATAAGTAAAGAGCGTTGCAATTTTGAGAGAAGAATAAAATTAATTTCTACAATGAAATCAAAGGTTGAGAACAATAAATATTATTAGAAATATGTGACTCAGTTTGTAATTATAATGTATCAAGAATATATTATGAATTTATAATGTGATTGGTAAGCTTGGCAAGTTCCTGATGGAACTTATTTTTTTATAAATATTTTGTAACAATAAAACATTTCTGAAGTACATAGGATTTTAGCAAGTAGGAAACACAATTTTTAGTAAATATAGTGATTGGGGCAGCACAATATCACAAATATATAGTTTATAGATGCCAATGTATCCAGATCTTTGCAGAATTCTATTGGGTGGAAGAAATTGAGTTGTAATAAACATAGCATTCTCTAAACTCAGAGGCTTAATCTGAACCTTAACAGTGGCCCAGAAGTCCATGAAATATAGATACTGTTTTTCTAAGTATATACATTATTTAGTGAACAGTCTATGAAGTATTTACATTGTTTTTCTAAATACAGTATACATTATTTACATTCCACTGTACATTTTCCTGATTCAGGTAGAATACAGTGATCCTTGGATATCACCGGATCTGAAGAAGTTTAACTGAACACAGAAGTGTGGGTTTATCAAAATGCCTATTAGCAACCCTAGGCTCTATTCCTAGTCACCCCAAAAGCAAAGGTTTTCCTTTGAATTGGTATTATTGAAAAAATTACTTGATTTATAATACTAAGGAATAATACCATAAATCTACCCAAATTAACAACATATGGTTCATATAACTTTATGAAGTATTCTGGAATCTCAATTTTAATAAGTACTGCTCTATCTTCTCCAGAATATAAATTAAACATTTAACTTTCTATAAAACTCTGTGAGATGTTTAACACTACAACATCAATACATTGATAAGCTAAGTTGCATCTCTACCTAGCCTTTTGTTCCTTAGTATCTCAGAAGATTATTAGATAAATACAATCCTTGTAAGATCAAAGTTATAATTTAATAATATGCTCACAAATGGATACACAACCGTAAACATGCAATTATTTAATGAGATTAAATGCATGTGTTTTAAACCAGCTAGCTTTTTCAACTCTTATGCAAGTAATGATTAGCTTTAAGTGTGTCATAAAATACTGTGATTTAAGAACTCTCAGGATCAGATAGTTTGTCCCCGAATTCCTACCACTAAATCAGAACCATTAAGTCTAAAACAATAGTTTGAAAATGGTTCTGAAATAAAAAGTATGGTCCTGGCCATTTTAGAATGTTAGTACCACAACTGTACTGCTTTAGGCTACACTGACATTTCCTTCAGATCAAAAACACTCCGGAAAAAAAAAAAAAAAAAAAAAAAAAACCTTTCTATTTGAGTGTATTTGGAAAAGGAAGATTAAAATCAAACAAGTCATCTAAGAAATTTAGGGGGACACAATATAATCATACTAACTGATAAGTCAAGTAATATCTTTCAGTTTTAGTATTTAATTTCCAAGATAAAAATCATTAAAATAATGACAAAACCCTTTAGTGAAATGATAGCATCTTTTATACCATGAAGACTGATTTTCTTTAGTCATTTTTTCTGGTAAAATAATATATTTCAGTTCATTTTTTATCATTATACAAAAATGATCTCATACTGTTATGAATGAATTAATCCATCAAAATAGGTCATCTAGAACTCTTTGCTTAGTTGTATATGTATCCCAAGTATTTATGGTTGCCTTTTGTTTCCTCAGATAAAAAAGAAAACAGTGTGTATAGTAGAAATCTCTTTAAAGTCTGTCATTCACCTAGTTTCTGCATGGAGCTCCTTTCTGAGCTCAGGATCCAATCAGGAACTCAGAAGGGACTCCAGATAGATTGTCATTTACTCTCAGCCAAGCCAGTGAGATAATGAGCTTGTTAATGGGTGGGGTTCAGTTTTGTATGATGAAAAACACTTTAGGGCTTGATTGTACATTGATGTGAATGTACTTAATATTTTTGAGCTGTATATTTAAAATGATAAGGGTGGTAGTTTCATGTTACTCACATTATACCTCAATTAAATATTTAGAAACAAAAACTGTAGTATGCACAATAAGTACTGTCTACAGTACGGGTCACTTATAAGTCAGATTTTATCAGAAAGATGTCACAGATCTGAAAAACAACTAAAAAAAGATAACAAATTTTGAAAAGAATGTTAAAATGAACTGAAACAAAAAGAGAAAACAAAGATTACAGGAGGTGGACCTGACCCACACACTCTAACCTTGTTGTTGGAATGCGACAATCAAAAGTTTATTAAAAATTTATGATTTATATGGCAAATAACAGAAGAACATAGTTCAGTTCTGAAATGATCAGCTCAAATGCAATGTTCAGTGTCTTTGCCATTAATATTGGGGGAGTCACATTGTATTATGTGGACACAATGAGGAGTAATCACTGAAGAGAAATTTATTACTATCATCAGGAAATGAAAAAAGGCAGAGAAGTGCAAGTTTGACTATCTAAAGTCTCTGTATCATCTTCCTTGTGTAATCTAAATAACTTGAATAATTGAACAGTGTGGTAGCTTCAGGGGAAGAGAGGAAGAACTGTTAGAGGTGGGTGCTACCTGTGGTTTTCAGTTGTATCTTTGGTGCTTACAAGATTTGGCTACTGTTATCTATTATCAATTATTCATCTGTGATACTGCAATTTTATGTCCTCTACTAATAAAAAAGCATAAGGTCACATGACACTTTCACTGAATGATCACCCCTTCCCTTTTTTAGATGCAGTAGTAGAGTTAAAGGAATAATTTTTCTAATATTAAAGGGCATTTTCAGCCAAACACACAATCCCTCCCGGCTTGATTTTTCGGAATTGTTCAAGGATCCTCAGTGCAATTTTCTACTGCCCCCATCAGGACCAGAACCCAAGTCCATTAAGAGGAGAGGAGAGGACAGGGCCCATTTGCATGGTGCCTTTCTTTCCTTGTACCTGTGTCTTGCTGGGTTTATTGAGGTTATGCTCATTTATAGAAACTCAGCTGTTCCACAATTAGCTAGCATTAGGAGAGTTCCTGCTCCTTTCTTCGCTGTCTCTCCCCTCCAGCTGAGAGGGGCCTCGGGCAGCCAGCAGGCTGCCAACACCGCTGTGACCACTGGTCTCAATGTGGATCAAGCACTTACTGTCTTCTGACAAGGGCTTCACACAGACCGCCTCGGCGCATCTTCGTAACAACCATCCAAGGTAAGCACTGTGGCCTCCAAGGTGCATCGCAGCTCACTCAAAATTAGAAAATAAAACACTCTTGATTAAAGTTCCTCAGATGGTGTGCATAGGGGCTGAGATTTAAACACAAAAGGTTAATTCCTCTTTACATGCTCTGTAGCACAATGCTGCAGCTGGTAGCCCATCTGTCTTCTGCTTGCCTACTTCCGGGACTGTCAGTCTGGATAGAGGTCACGCTTTGCTCACCAACCCAGGTAAGCTCTACCTTACAGGACTTTTTTTTTCTACTTTTCAGCTCTGTCTCAGTTACTCTTCTCTCCTTGTTGGGACAAATACCCGACACCCAAAATGAAGGAAGGAAAGGTTTACTGAGCTCACTGTCACTGGAGGTTTCTGTCCACACTCAGCCGGCTCCAAGGCAGAGCGGCACAGGGCAGCAGCCTTTCACGGCAGTGGCAAGGAGCAAGAGTGAGGAGTAGCAGTGAAACAGAGAGCAAGTCTGTCTCCTTTGAATCGCATCCAGGCTGCTTGGCCCAGGCCGGAAGTAGTACTCACACCCATAATCCCAGTTGATCATGAGTTAATCAGAAACTCTAGAAGTAAGTCCACCCCATGACTTGCTGAGGCTTTGGTGGGACAACTGGACACAAACTGTAACAAGCTCTAGTGGGCCCACTTGTGATACCTAACACACCAAGTAATTTCCTCTCCTACAGTCTTAACCATTCTCTCAGCTTCAGTTTTCCCTACCATGAATTCAGAAGCTACTCAATAGGATAGGTTGTCTTGACCTCTTGTTATGAGTTTCTGAAATGTTACTCAAATTATTGCAATAGTTTAAAGACATTGTCAGATAGAACACTTCAAAACTGAGCATTGATTTGCCAATCTCATTCCAGTGCCACGGCAGTGGCAAGGAGCAATGACTTTCGGCTTATTAAATTTATTTATCTGATGAAGATGATTCTAAACAGTAAAGCTGAAGATTTGAACTTTATACTAACATAGAAATTGATAATCTTAAAATAAAGTTGTAATTTGGCAAAAAGATTTACTGAAGACTAATATGAAAAATGGAATAAACTAATAATGAAGAACAAATTATACCACCTAAAATGTTGACTCCTAAATGTATCTGTTTGAAAAACTAAAGTAAGTTTTCCTTAGAGTTTTTCTAAGTAATTAATTTTCCTGTACCCGTCTTGGAATTTCTTTCTCACCTCTTTAGTTACATGTGGACCAAACAATGTCTCTGATCCTTGTTATCTAGTGTTTATCTTTGGAATTCAGAGGTGCCCATTTTTCAAGTTGACTGGATGGCTAGACACGTGTAATTACGAAATTGCATTTCTGAGTGTATTTCAAGGGTATTTCCAGAAAAGACTGAACCACAGGTGATTTTTCTGCTGGATCCCTCCCATGAAAATCAAGGGCAGCATAATTTGACAACATTCCTGGGAGGTGAAGGACACTTTGGCATTGTGATGCTGTGACACTGACGTTTTTATTTGGTTCCCGGTCTCCTCCTCTATGGCTCTTTCCCTTTCACTGTTTCCTGACAGCCCGGATAAAGCACTGTCTGACAGAGTTTTTCTGCCTGGGAACTAGCCAATTAGCCACTGAGCCCTGTGAATATCTGAGCCCTACTATGCTCCTCAGTTAAGTCGTGTATGTCAAGCATTGCGTCGTAGCAATATAAAGTGACTAAGGCACAGTTCACCCCACCATTGTCTCTGTAAAGATTAGGTATAATTTTTACTCTATGGTTCTAAAAAGACTTCAGTACACTAAATCTGTAATAGGATTCTTCTGTATAATTTATAGTAAATAATTGCATTTTATTTCAGATCCTTTATTTTTGGCGTTTCCTAAGCTACCAAAACACAGCTTATTTTAAAATGATGATGAAATGCCAGCCTGACAGCTCAGAGGATTAAAGCACCTGCTTAGATAAACACAGGGACTGGGCTTCAATCCCTAATATGCCTTGCAGCCCCACTCCAGGGGCTCAGTGAAACGCGAATGAGACTGGACATGCTGGTGCACTCCTATAATCCCAGTGCTTCAGAGGCTGAAAACAGGAGGATCACTATGAGTGTGATCTGTGTAGTGAGACCTTGTAGAGCCTGTACTAAATACATTAAAAACAAAAAAAAAAAAAATGTTGTATATCAGAATTTCTTCAAAAGTGAATTCTATAACATCATTGCAAAGGAATTGCTATCAAACAAAACAAAGAAAAATTGATCACTGTTAAGACTATGAACATGACATATCTTTCTTTAGAGACTCATAATGCACATTGATACCAGTAGCAAAAATGGTGTATTGATAGTCACTCCCATATGGTGCTTATCTAAGGGATTCTCCCTCCTTGTGTATGTATGAAAAAATGTCATTATCATATGAAAGTCCTCAACAGACATTTAATACTGGCATCCCTTAATATAGCTTTATCCAGCAACTGAGCTCTTATTCTTTTCCTCCTCCTCCTCCTCTTCCTCCTCCTACTCCTCCTCTCTCTCTTATTCATCATCATCATCTTCTTCTTCTCCTCCTCCTCCTCTTCCTCCTTCTCCTCCTCCTCCTCCTCATTGTCTTTCTGGTTTCTTATTTCTGTCATTTTGGGCAGGATCTAGCCATGCAGTTCAGACTGGCCTTAAATTCATTTTGCAGCCCAAGTCAACCTCAAACTTACAGCAATTCTTCTGCCTCAGCCTTCTGGGTGCAGGGATTACAGGTGTGTACTGCCACACACAGCTCCTTTTCTTTCCTTTTAGATTTATTTCTTTAAAAATTTTGGCTACACATCTCAGAGCATTATATCATCTAGGAGAAAAGTGTATGCAGTTGAACTATTCTCCTCCTCTGAGGTCCAAGGGGCCTCTTTAGAGATTTTTCTCTAAAAAGAAAGGAATATTAAGAATGCTGGCTTTCAGAAACACCAATACCACAGACATTGACATTTTTGGGTACATTTTGTTGGGTGGGCCTCGTAACAGGAATGAGTCTTGTTGAAATGCTTCCTTTTTGCAAACTGCAGCTCCTTTAGTTTTTTGAGGATTTGCTTTAATACTTATAATAATATGATATGAGGACCGTGAGAAGCAACAAAATACTTTTTTCATCTTCTGTAAGTTATCTGATAAATTCTACAACATGAAGCAGCATTTCTTCTGGGAGAAACACTGACCAATGAAATTGTTTCTCACAGTCAGAAAGTTGCACATGCCAGGGTCACATATCCCTAGGGTTCTCAGTTTGCGGAGCTGTGGAGGAGCTGTTTTGCCAGTGAGGGAAAAGTTGCCACTTACTACACTACACATGCATCTCTTATAACTTTCTGGATGTTGAGTTCAGCTCATGCTTCCCAATACTTTTGCTTTATGCAGCTTTCATTACAAGTGCTGTTTTCCTTGACTGCCGTAATCATTACAAATAGCAAGCACAATGTAGACAATCTCATATTTTATTAGGAACAAACTGTTATTTATCAAGGTAGCTAAATAAACTCTTATTCTATTTAAGCCAATTTGTGTCAGTGCCAAATCCACTCCCCGGTCATGGAGTGAGAATATTTGGATAGCTGCCTGGTTGTAAAGCAAGCTTATGTATATCACCGATTCTCCAGTGGACAAAAATATGCAAAATTTGCTTAGAACCAAAGGTTTGTCAAGAGAAATGGCATGTGTGAGGAAAAGACTGCACAAATAGCCTCTTAGCAGCCAGAAGTATTCCATACCCAGAGGAAACCAGGAGCTTTTTGTGCAGATGCTAGATAAGCTTGCCAAGGAACCATATGCTGCTACTGGAAGGATATCTTTGCAGTTTGGCATCTGGATCCTGGAATTATCATTCAATAGGGAAAATAGGAAGCATATGAAGTTGCAAAATAAGATAGAGTCCACATTGCACCAAAATCCACATTGTATGAAGGTAAAGTCAAAATATCATTTTGACAAAAGTAGAATTTAATTAATTTCTGTGATTGTATAAAGCTTTAAGTGGATACAGGTGATATGACTAGAAGAATTATCATCATAGAACATCAGTAACTTGTACTTCTAAAGGATTTTATTTAAGAGATTCAGTACTTTAGAGGCAATTTTACAGACTTTCCCTTATTTTGGTGATTATTTCTAAATACAATCTTGTTTTCTAATGCTAACTAAAGCTAATGAAAGGGCCAACCAGATAGCTCAGAAGATTAAAGCGCATGCTTAGGCAGAGTGCAGTGGCCCCAGTTAGATCCTGAGTATGTTGCATAGCCCTGCCCCGGGGCACTCTGAGATGGGAATTGAGAATGGGTGTGGTGGCAAGTGCCTGTAATCCCAGCACTCAGGAGGCTGAAAACAGGAGAATCACTACAAGTTTGATCTATGTAGTGAGACCCTGTACTAAATACATTAAAAAAAGCTAATAAAAATACTGTTTTTGGAATCCAGGTTATCTGTCATATACTGTAAACTACCATATAACTATTAAAATCTGGTGCACATTTTTGAAATCACAATCAACCTTAAGATAAAGTAAATTAAATGGACTAGATTTTGGTTGATGTATTGTACAACAGGAGACATACATGCACCATAATTATTTGAACATAAGATAAAAGCTACACTTGAATAGGCAAAGTATTGCATAATGAATTTATTTCAGTTACATTATATTGGTGGAAGTTGGGTTTTTTTAAAACAATAGGTTGAATCTGGGATGGTGCAGCATATGTAATCCCAGCACTTGGGAGGCTGTAAACAGATGAATCACTATAGGTCTAGTCTGGAGGTGAGATCCTGAACACCCTGTAGACCCTTCCCAAAAATAGAAAAAAAAAAAAGAAAAAAATAAAGAATATGCTGCAGGACTTTGTTTTTTTGATGGGAAATCATGCACGTCCTAACATTCAAATTTTCACCTTTTGACTATTGCACTGCAGATTCATGGCACTTAACATTTTCTGTCACAGTTGTATTAGCTACCCAGTCCTACGTAGGTCAATATATCTGCTTGAAACAGCAGAAGCACTTTCCCACCGAGCAGCCTTTGCCTATTGCATGGGTGAGACAAGACCTCCGCTGCCCTTTGCCAAACCTCTGCTTCAGAAATGGAGCCCATGTTTTTTAATTACAGCAGAGCTTGTCACTCTAATAATCAGTTCTCCATCTGCATTTGGTTTCAAATACAGATAGATAATAGAGGTTAGAGAAGGTTAGTTTTCTTTCCCCTGCCTGTATTTATATGTTGCCAAAATAACTAATCTTTTCAGGCAATTTAGGGGAAAATCAGGTAGATAATTTATTGTTGTCAGGTAGCAACGGAGTGACAGAGATTGCCACCTCTGGCCAGTTTAATATTGTGAAAAACACCATTAAATCAGGTGAAGTATATAATATCACTCCCTGTTCTTCCATTAACACTCTCAAACTATCTTTCTCACATCAGGTTATAAAAGCAGCTACATTAGTGTATAGCACTTTATCGTCTTCAATGTACATTCACATATCTTACAGTAGGCTGACTTTGTGTATTCAGTGACATAGATACAATGCCTTAGTTTTATATTAAAAACATTGACCCATAACTGCAATAAATATTTCATATAAAATCATTCAGAAGAAAGGCACAGATAATATGATTTATGCTCCACTAATCCCCCAACACAAACACACCCCTACCTCACACATGGAAATCCTTAATTTTATTTTTCAGAGAACTCTATAAAATGCATTCTAGAGTTGAAAGTTTTGCCAGAGTTTCAATTTTTGTATAAAATACAAAATGAGCATTTTGTTAAATTAGTCTTTACTTACAGATAACACACAAATTTGATTATACTAAACTGATGATCACTTCTTCCCATAAAACCTTTTAATGTCTACATTAAGGCATTTTACAAGAACCAGACATTTAAATGATTTTTCCATGGCAAATTTCCTACCTGATTCATATTCTGTTTCATGAAAATGATTTGAAAGCATAAGTTGCTGGATTTTGCTCAGTGTTTAATGTAGTTGAGGAAGTTGGGTGTAGACCCATAATGCTTTTTGTTGTATTGTTTTTATTATTTGAGATAAATTTCACATTGATCCAAAACTGTAACCAAATACTCAGTATTATTTATGTTTCTAGAGTTGGGGGAAAAACTCATGGCTAAGGCATGCAGAGCATTCCTCTGTTGAACTGGAGTTTCGAAATTCTATCACATGGCTTCTCTCGGTATTTCCACTCAAAGCAAAGCAAGTACTCAGTGTATCGCTGGGTTGTATCCAATGACTTTGGTGTGTTATGCTATGTATTCAGCCGCTTCTGTAATCTAGCTCAAATTTACAATTGTGCTTTCTTTCTGCCTCTGTAAGATTTCATCATGCAAATAAGTGTTAGACCCTTTGTAAACAGAGTTTATGAGAGTGTATGAGAAATAGAAAAAGAATATATGAGAAAAGACAAAGAGTGTATATGTAAAGCATATATGTAGAGAAACACACATCTTATGCAGGTTGGTAAAGGTTTTGAAGATACATATTTGAAATTGTATGAAATGTGAGCATTTGGGCCATAACTTATCTGCATAATGCTTTCTTGACTGTCCAGTGTCAAGGGAGAATTTTGGTAATTAAACAATACAACACATTTCATCCTCAGAATCTAATTTCAGAAATACTTATAATCAAAAGGCAAAGATTCCTTGAATTTATCCTTAAGGTTCTCAAATTTTTCTTATTATAGTACTAATAAAGACCTAAGAGCATGACCAGCTGCCTCCCGAGAGCACACTTGTATCTCCTGACAGAAAGCCCACTCTCCTCCACTCTTTGTCACAGGCCATTCAGCAATGAGGGCTGCTTGCAGAATTGCCTGTCAGAAGAAGATAACTGGTGAACCCTCCCTACAGCTATCCTTAAAACCCATTTTTTAGAAAAATGTTAAATGCATTAACCTTCTTCTGATCTTGGGTGCATTGCTGTAAAGCCATTCTCAGGCAGGGATAATTGAAAGGTAGGAATTTTTATATAGATTTTAACTGTTAAAGTATTTTTCCTGAGGCAAAGCCAAAGGCTAAGCCTGTGCCACACATTCAACTACCAGAGCTGGGAGCCGGCTCTGCTGCCTCAGCTCAGCGATCCACAAATGAAGAAAGGACTTGTGATTTATGTCCTCGTATAATTTATATTTCCCCATTCCCTTCATTTTTTCTTGCCCTCCACATGTTCCTGGCTATAAATATTGAGACTGTTTCTAAACTTCACTTAAAGCCAGATATTTAAACAGAAGGTGCTATTAAGTTGGTACATTTTAGGATATTTTATGTATCAATACTGTAACTTTATGTTACTAATAATATTTACCAGAACAGCATGCTGTTCGTACAAAGTCAGTTATACTCACTATAAGTACTTTTAACAGAAAACATGCTGTGCATCACTTGCGGAATGTGAAGGCATATTTCTTTCTTACCTTGAATGAAACATGTATTCAGTAGAAGGACCACAAATATTCCAGAGTAAATTGTTTGTATTTTGATTTACTGAAATGCCAATGGACTTTAGGTAACAAGATTATTACAGCAAACGTCTATTGTGTTTCGTTCACACATACAGTGCATGGAATGTCAAGGTAGGCTTTAGAAAGATGAAGCTGCCACTACTTCAAAACTCTCAAGAGAGTAATGCGATTGACGAAAACCACAAGTGGACTACTGTCTTTAATAAGGTTTTCATTCAGGACCCATTAATAATGTTTTATTGATCATATCATCTTCATCTGAAATTTTGATACTTGAAGAGTCAATCACAGCATAAATGTACTACTGTAAGAGGTATACTTTCCAGGGTAGAGACAGCTGGTGTATTGTTTCTTCAGAAAGAAAAATTCCCTACCAAAACAATAGCAATAACAAAATATAATCTTCTTTGACTCTATTATTATATCTTTTGGACTTTCAAGATTGTGTGAATAAAAGCACAGCATTTATCAGCTGGATGTTTAAACTATTTTTAAAAATCAATAAATGAGAATTATAAATATTGTTCTGAATAGTTTTAAGTTCCACTCCATAAAGAGATGGATAATTAATTTAAAATTAAATTAACAAATAGCTAAACATATTTTTTTAAGTTCCTTAAATTCACTATGGAACTACTTAAAACTTGTATCCATACCAATGACACTCAGTCATACAATTTTCATAGTGAAACTATGCTACTTGACTTGAATAAAATTTATGTTTAAGTTCAGTGGTATTTTTTGTTGAGCATCTTATGAAAGAAAACAAGCATTGTTAATACTACTGCATTCTCAATACACATATTTGGATTTGTATGGAAGTGTCTCTGTCTCTCTGTCTCTCTGTCTCTCTCTCTGTCTCTCCTCAACACTATTCTAAACATTTTGAGGAAAAATAGACAATTTGTCCTACCTGTTTAGCTTTTATAATTTACCTAATAAACTGTAACTATATGTAAATTACATTTTAATTTATTGAAAAAATATAAACCTCATGCTTATAAAAATATTACTGTCATTCATTTCAATTTTCATGCTTTTATTTCACTATGGATTTTAAGACAGGAAATTTAAAGCCCTTCAAAGTGGTCAGCATGAGTTTTTGTGGGGCCACAGGAGAATCAAAAGAATAATAGATTAAACAAGGGCAAATCCATGCAATGGAAATTTCTTTAACCGAACACTGCTTTTGTATAAAACAACAAACTGATACTTCATTGCGAGGTTTCTATTCTTGGTTTAAAACTATCATTGTTGGAAGCTCTATAAAAACCCAAAGATCATTTTGGTATACACCAAGTCACAATTGATTGCAATACCTACTCCATTGAGGTATTTCTGGATACCAAGAAAAACCTGGCAATATTCCACAAACTGTATTGTTTAAAAACAAAAATGTATTCTTTCTTCGTTTCACATACTTGAATTCTGAAATGATGGTGCAGAATTTTATAAATTCTGAGACACTGAAAGAAAGAAGAAAAATCTATCTCACTTTTGTTTTCTAGATTCTGGCAGTCGCCAGCAATCCATGGAGTTCCTAGGTTTATAGCTGCATAGTACAGGTGCTCTTTTCTAGGCTTTGACTCCACTGTTTTGTAGTAACAGTGACATCTTGGTCCTCCTTGTTAACAGGATCCACACAGTATGCCAAGTACCAAAACCAATGAGAATCAACACCAACAGATAACAGTTGTTTTTGGTGGTAAAGCACAGTGAGGCACATAAATTCTAACTTAAACCTTCAGTGCTAAGCAAATGGAATATGGGGCAAAATTTTTGCATCAAAATGCATTCAGTATCAAATGTGAGGATTTTCAAAGCAGTTGAGAATTAAGGTATGACTAGTAGATTATCTAATCCAGTGTGAAATCCTCATCACTGATTACATGAACAAAAAATATATTTTCCAAATAAGACCACATACTGAGGTACCAGGGCACATGAACTGGGGTTGTGCAGTATTCGATCTGGTGCAGTGTTCTATATTCTGATGAAAGCACTGTCCCCCTAAAGAGAAAAAATATCCTAGTGACAATAAAGAGGCCATTGTATTTATGCTTTCCTTCCAAAACCAAGACCTTGATTGTGATAATGGAAGCCAATAAATCAGAACATGCACATGGGAGGCATCTCCAGGGCTGAGTGGGGATTCTTAGACAATCCACATCTAGGAGTTAGACTTTGTCCACAGAATTTTCAATGGTCATAAAGACTCCTGTTAGAAATAAATCCTGATAGAAGAATGATTGATTGGAACAACACTCTGGATGTTCCACATTAGAAAAAATTATTACACTGGGGGAGCTTGAACTATGTAAGAAACACTGTTGCATCATGAGGGACAACATGCTCCTTTTCCTTTTGTGCTTAGGAAAAGGACAGGACATCTATAGGGAAACCTGTTGTCCATTGATATCAAATGCCAGATTGAACACCTGCACTTCAGAAGAGCAAAACCACATGGAGCGAGTGTGGAGGACTATAACAAGAAAGTCCTGATAACACAATTAAGTCCATAATCAGCTTCCAACTAACTAGGAATTGAGAGTTAAATTAAAATGCTTTATAGATCAGAAAAATGTGAACTGAAGTAACACTCCATTAGTGAGGGCACTGGCCAGGAATATGGCTCAGTGGCATGCCTGGGAATCATAGGTTCTGAGTTTAATTCCTGGCACCAATAAATAAATAAATAAATAAAAAGAAATGAGGACACTTAGTCAAATTGTACAGTATGTGTATATTTAGATAAATAGGCTTCGGGGATGGAGGGACACATCAAGGGATTTTTTAGTAACAACAAGATAACTGATACCAGGAATATAAAGATTGGTATTTTGATATTCAGAAATAGACTAAGACAAATCACTATTCATTAAACATTCTCCTTGTAAAATGACAAAATGTTGCACATAATAGCCTACCGCTCCTTATATCTGAGTCCTACCCAATTCTAATATTTCATCTCATAACAAAAGTAAAGCAAGTCTTGGAGGGTGATTTATGGTTACTTATTTTAGTTTAGTACCATTTGTTTGAAATCAAATCCTAATATAACCTAATGTGAAGATGTTTACATTTTATGTGTTTCTGTTACTGAGTATTTTCATACATTTTCCTTCAGAAAATGAGAATCATGAGTTTGATTACATGGCATTACTCCAGGCTGCTTCTGGGATTTTACATAATAAATGCCACATGCTCTAAGATTTTTTTAAAAATCTAACTCTAAATCATATTAAGCTCCAAGAGTTTTCAACAAAAGGATTTGGGGCTCTGACTTCCATTTCAAAGACAAACAGTGATATTGTATTAGTTGCCAGGGCTACTGTACTGAAATACCACAGTCCAGATGTGTTAGATATTTTTTAATATGACAAAATGTCTGAGAAAAACACCTTAAAATAAGAAAGAGCTGCAATTTTAGATGTTTCCGTCTAAAACTTGGTCAGCTGTTTCCAGGGTCTCTGAGCCTCTGCTGAAACAGCATGGCATAGTAGAAAGGTGGGAGAAAGGAGGGCTATCACCTCATGGTTTCCACAAGCAGAGAGGACACAAAAAAAGCTTCATGGCGGTACCAGCAACTTCCTTTCTTTAGCGTTTCTAACACTGTCTAACTTTGCCATCGAATTCTGAGTCCATCCATGGATGCACCACTGATGGTCAGAGCCCCCAGGACCGAGGTTGTTGCCCAAAGCCCAGGACGCAGCAGCCCTGCAGCGGAGATCAAGCCTTCAGCTCACAGACTGCAGGGCCCCGGGGTCTGAACTGCTGCTCTTGGTGACGTAAACACGTAGAAACTTGCTTTCTTATAATTCTGAAAGCTAGGAATACTAGATGAAGTTATCATCATGCTTCATTTCTTTTGACGTTTGGATTATTGGCTGCTATGTGGTCATCTAATTATGTTTTGTGTGTGTGTGTGTGTGTGTGTGTGTGTGTGTGTCCTAATTACCTTTCTTTCAAGCAGTGGATCTTTTCTGTGTGGTTGCTGTGGTAGAGAGCAAATTTGGCAAGAGTGTAAACACCAGAGAGACCCAGTCATTTAATAATATCCAGGAGTACATTCTACTATTACTTATTGGACTTCTGCCTGTGTTGCCATTGGTCTCATAAATATTAGTACATTCTAGATATCATTCCCTATGGATTTCTAGCATCTTTTCTCCAAATAATATGAAGTATTGGAGGAGCTGGGTGGATTTCTCTTACTACACAGGTTCTTGTTTCAAAATCAATGAGGCATCATTGACAGGTCTTATTTTTGTCAGCTTGCTCTGTGTTACATCAAGAACAAAAGTCTACATGTTTTTAAGATGTGTGTCATTTTGTTCTCTGTGCTGGCATTGAGCCAGATTTTCCTCAAGACACATTCATCCACACTTTCGTTCATTTGGCCAATGTGCAATTAATGTGCACTACAGCAGAAGCACTGTGATGCAGCCTAACTCAGGATCTTCTCAGTGCTGACATACCTGAATCTTGAGCCAAAATGAAAGAGTGAACAAAAAAGATTTAAAAGTAATAACAAATGGGGCTGGGCAGATAGTTCAGTGGTCTGGGTGCCGGCCTGGCAAGCACAAGCCACTGCTGCTGTGATAACCACCGAATCTGGGCGTAGTGGCTCATGTCTGTAATACCATGGATTGGAAGGCTGAGACAGGAGGATAACTATGTATCCGAGCTGTGTAATAAGACCCTGTTCCAAGGAAGATCACTACATCTGTGTAATGAGACCCTGTGGACCCTTGTATTAAATATATTAACAAAACCTTCTTAAAAATAACAAATGGAATAAGAGATTTCATGCAATACACAACAAATTATAAATATGGTATGATAAAACAGCATAAGACTGAATACAAGACTCTCCCCACAAGTATAAATTAGATGCTCTGCTTACTCACTAGAAGATATCAACCAGCCAAAGACTGTGTTGGCCCTTGCAAGCTGGCATTGATGAAGAAGAGTTCTGTACAGCTCCCTGGTCTGCCCTATGCGAAGAAGGCATGGAGGTGAAGCTACAATATGTGGTTAGAGTAGTGTCTGAGTGAAATTGGTACCTGGGAGATATTTGTACTGCTTTAAGGTACCTGCAGGTTGATTTCTTTTGCCCATACACATGTCCCTGAGGGAACTATACACTATTTTAGAGCACAAAATAACAACATCTGTAAATCTATCTGAAAATATTGAACTATAAAGATGTTACACATGCTGAATGGTAGCATGAAGAGATTAATCCCTAATGAAATGACTACACATAGTAGAGATTATAAAAAGAGCCATCATTTGACATTCCATCAAAGAAGGTCCAACATACATTAATCAATGCAACACATTATATCAATGAAATGAAGGACAAAAACCATGGGATCATCTCAACAGTTGTATCAAGACATTTGATCAAATTCAAAATCAAAATACTAAAACTATTAGACATGAGGAGCATACCCAACATAAAAGTCTTTGTGTAGTAATATAAGAAATAATGTTATCTTGAATAAGAAAAGGCTTAAATCATTCTGTCTGAATTCTGGGGCAAGACAAGGATGACTGCTTCCACTACTTTAAATCAACATGGTGCTAGAAATCATAGTGGCAGCAATTGAATAAAGCAGGAAAAAATAAGAGGCATCAAATTGGAAAATAAGTAATTAAATTCTCACTGTATTAAGTAACATGTTGTATATGCAGATTCTCACAATCTACCAAAAAGCTAATATAGTAACTAATAGACTCAGAAAACTTACAGGTTCCCAGTCAGCATACAAGTACCAGCAATGCTGATATACACCAATGTCAATACTTTAAATAGAACCCAAAGAAAACAATCTCATTTATAATAGCTACAAAAATTAAATTGCCTAGGAAAAAGTTTAAACAAAGAAATGTCCACAATGAAAATTCTAAATCATTGATACAACAAAGGACACAAAAATAGAAAACTTACCTATACCCATGAAATGGTAGAATGGTTACAGCTAAAATCTCTTTTCTTCATTTTTTTTTTATGTATTTGGTTTTTACACAGTCTCATTGTGCAGCTCAGACTCCTGGTGATCCTCCTGCTTTCAGCTTCCTCAAGGCTGGGATTACAGGCATGCACCACAGCTCTTGGACTCTACTCAGCTCAGCCTGCACTGAAGGAAGGGCTGGAGCAGTATAAATATGAGAAAAAATAAAATTAAAACTGAAAAAGGTTACCAATAAGAGTAGCCATTATAAAAAATACCAAAGATAGCAAGAACCGGTAATAGTTACAGCAATATGAAAGATGGCATGGAGGGTTCTAAAAATATTAGAAGTCTATGATGACAGCGTGATCAAGTACTCCATTTTTAGAGACATGTCTTTAGGAGGTGAAATCAAAATATCAAAAATATACCTGATTTCCATATTTATTGGAACATTACAGCAGCCTTTAAGTATAAACAATCTAATTATCCATCAGCTGAAAAGGGGGTAAGAAAAGGGGGTGTTATGTGCACAGTGAAATTCTTTTTGAATAATCACAAATAATGAAATATGGACTGCTTTGACATTGTGCTCACAAAGGAACTGGTCATCAGTGTATTATGTGAGATATGTCACAAATGGAGAGATGAGCACATGCGCTCACTCATACGGTCTTGTACAAATTGAGAATAGGAGGTGCCTCCTAGGGGCCAGGAGAACAGGCAGGAAAGGAAGATGGGAAAAATCAGTCAGCAGAGGCTGAGGTTCACTTAGATAAGAATATAAGTGCCCAGCAGAGCGGCTGTAGTGATGGGTACTCTTCACCTGAAAAAGCTAGGAGGAAGCTGTGAATCTTTTTACTGTAAAAGACAATATCATGATATGTGTGTATAGACAGTACAGTTGGGATAGATAACGCTGTGCTTCTACATAATTCTATGAGAGGGAAGATCTGCACTAATGGTGGTTGGACAGGAAATTATGTTGGCTTCTAGTACTATGGTCATCCACTAGGAAAATAATTATTGAATTTTTGATATAATTCAGGTATAAAAAATAAGTAAGCAGCTACACTCTTAATTCACTGATAAGAGATATCTGCTAAAATAATATCTGTAAATATAATATCATGTATGCACCTTGTACAATATCAAAACGTTATGAAAACAGTTTGCAATGTATTAATTTATCGAATCTGTATTGTTAAGGTGTCTTGAAACTGTCTGAGTGACATTTATACTTCAATAAAATGAAAAGAAAAAAATGCACACACAATAAATAAATAAACAAGCAAACAAATAAATAAAATTTAATAAAATAAAAAGATAAAAGACAATAAACAATTGCAGAGATGCATTGACTTTGATTATAATGCACATGTATATCAAAACATCACACAGTACCCTTATAGTATGTACACAATTTTAGATATAAATTAGAAAAAAATTTAAATAGAAATGAAAATACTAGCATGATCGTTGATGCGTGTTGATAATCCCATCACTCTCAGAGGATGAGGCAGGAGAATTTCAAGTTCCTGCACAACTTGGACAACTTAGTACGGCCCTATCTCAGGAAAAAATAAATAAAAGGGCTAAGGACATATCTTAAAGCAAATACAAAAACATCAATCTCTAGTGCAAAAAATGTCTAAGTAATGTATTTCTTGGCTGAACATCATAACCCGTAACCCCAGCACTTGGAAGGCTGAAGCAGGAGGATAGTTGTGAATTCAAGGTCATCCTTGGCTACATAGTGAGTGCAAGGCCAAGTTGGGATGCACAGCAAGACCCTGTCTTCCCATCATAATAATTTCTTTCACAAAATTCTACATATTTTATATTTCTATTTTTTAAAAGTTCTTGATGGGGAAAATTTATAAACAGAAAGCACATTAGTAGTTGCCTAGAACTGGTGAAGTGAGAACTGATCTATAGTGAATCTGGAGCTAATTTTTAATTTTGAGGTGACAGACATGTTATAAAGTTACATGGGTGATATTTGCATGAGCTATGAATATGGTAAAAAGCGATGGCTATAGTCCTTCATCATTCATGTCTTCGCTCTCTATAGCTTCAGTTACCCACAGTCAATTGAAGTCTGCAAATAACAAATGAAAGAGCCCAGAAATAAATAATTTTCAAGTTTTAAATTGGTACGATTCTGAGCAGCATGATGAAATCTCATGTTTTTGTACTCCATCTACAGGAAGTAAATTAGTCTTTTATGCAGCTTGTACTGTATCTGCTTGTTGTCATTTACTATCTGTCTTGGTTATTTGATTAACCATTGTGGCACTGGTGTTTGTGTTTAACCTTTATTATTCTTAGTCACTACAAATCACAATTGGCAGTGAATGCTGGAAATTCATCCATGCCAAAGAGAAATATGCTTTAACATGCTTTCTTAAAGTGAAAATTTAAAACATCTTGATTTAATAAGGATAAAGAGCAGTGTATGTGGAGCGTGCTAAGATCTACATTACAATATTTTGAAAGTGAAAGTATATTCACAGAAGTTATTAATATACATGTACTAATAGTTGAACTGTTTTATTATAGCTGCTATAATAGCTATAATTGTTAAACCCTAACTATTCCTAATTTATAAATTAAAATGTATCATTACTTAAAAGTATAGGAAAAAATCTCCAGCATATTTAGGGTCAGTGCCATCTGCCTTTTCTGGCCCACACTGCAGGTCTTGGAATGTGTCATCTCCAAAAATATTAGGGGACGGAATGGATATGAAATGGAAAATTTCAAGGTATAGAATTGTATTTACATAAAGAAATAAAATATAAGACAAGTAGAAAATATTGAACATGATAAGCAAGAAAATTAGCTAAGATTTTTTCTTCTGCATGCACATGTTCAGATTAAACGATCTCATGATCAAAAATTATTTCATAACAGTAGTGGTGACAATATTGGTATATTTTAAGGACATAAAGAAAAAGAAATGTATTATGCACATGAAAAATGGAAAAATTGACACTATTATTTTAAAAACAACAGTCTTCAGAGCCCATAGTCGCTTTATCACCTCTCTATTTTTTATACCCTATCTTGACTATGGAAAAATTATCTAAGCTCTTTTTATCATAATGTCATCTTTAATAAATTGTCATAAATTTTACATTGCAAAACTGCACAATTGTTGGTCCTCTGATCTGATGTAAGTCCTCATAGTGGTTACCAAAATAACAAACTGATGGATTTAGTCATTGCAATAAGACACATGTCTAGTCAATAAAAATGACAGACACTGCTATTTTAGCATCTTACCATTGAAATTCACTTGCTTTGTTTTGATTTTTATCAAACAGTGATACAAGATGGCACTCAGCATGGGTGTACAAGGTCTGGAGACTTGATAGTGTGTGCATGTTTTGTTGTGGCTTTTAAAAGTTCTTTACTGGCTGGGGAGATTTATTTTAAAATAAACGCTTCTCTGGTGAGTGCAAGGGCCTGAGTTCAACCTCTCGTTCCTCAAAACAAATGAACAAACAAACAAAAAGTTCTTTAGTACTCGGAGTAGACTGATTGAAATATGTCAGTTGATTTGTTTTGCTGTTGCTGTTTTTGTTTAATCACAGTAACAGGGAAATATTTTTGTTTGCTAAATGAATTTTATCTGTTTTCTTGTCTGAATTTGTGTTTGAGGTTTTCTCTAACAAAATCCTTGTCTTAGTATTATTATGACATCACTTTGATTGACATATTATTATGCACAAAATATATAAAAAGAGAGATAGATATATTGTTGCAGCCGGGCGTGGTGGCGCATGCTTGTAATCCCAGCACTCGGGAGGCTGAGGCAGGAGGATTGTTGTGAGTTCGAGACCAGCCTGAGCTACAAAGTGAGCTTCAGGACAGCCTGAACTGCATAGTGAGACCCTATCTCAAAAATACCACAGGAAAAAAAAAAAAAAAGATATATTGTTGCAATACATACCTGCATGCATATATTCAGAGATGTGATCTTCATGTCTCTTACTAGACATTTGCTGTAGAAAAATCTTTATGTGCTTTGTGTGGAGTTGGTACATAAACAACACATCTTCCTTTTCTGCATCCTCCCCTCAATTTTCCTCCATCTCTTCACCCTGTTTTCCTTTGAGAAAAGTCTTTATATTTTCTTTAATCTACCTTTTATTTTGCTCTTTCCTTATATTTTGGCTTCTCATATAAAAGAAGCTGATACTTCAGCTTTTGTGTCTAATTTATTTTACCTAATACTATGGCCTCAGGGAACATCCATTTCTCCAGGAATATCTCAAGTTTATAATTGTTTAGGACAGAGGACTGTTCTGTCATGCACAAATATGACAGTTTCTTTATCCACTCCTCTATTTATTGACATATAGGCTGCATCATGATTTAGATATTTAAAAATTGTGTTGCTGTAGACATGACTATGCATGTATCTCTGTAACATGGTTTCTTTAAGTCTTATGGGAAGATAACTAGAAGGAGAATATTTGGGTCAAGTGGAATTTCTAGTTATAGCTTTGTGAGTACTGAACTTAAATTTTTTGTGGGTCCTAGAAATTCTTGACTTTCAGAAAATTAGTGGCAAACTGAGATTTACCACAATCATTTGTACAATTTTTTTTGCTGCTGGAAATTCCATTTGTAAGTAATGCAACACTGCTTAACACAATTAGAGATAGTTGTTTTTATTTTCTTGGTCACCACTGGAGAATCAGATTGGTTTTTTTATCTCAAAGAGTAAGAACTAAATTTAAGATGAAGCTGAGGGATAATTCTTGCATAAAAATGTAATGTGTATCTATTTTCTAGTGACTACACAATGAACCAATCAAAATATAATGTCTTCAAATACTGTGTTCTTTTTCTGACTGAAGAATCCATAGGTCAGTCATGCAAACCTGGTGATTTGTGCAAGGTGCTAGGTAGAATATTTCATCAGGATTCTCTTGTTAGATTGAACTTAACTGACCCTGTGGTAGATAGCAGCTATGCCAGTCTACAATGGTTTCACAATGTTGGTGGTAAATTAATACAAAAATCAGACCAGAGTCATGTCTGAAGCATGTGTTTTTAAACATCCAGTAGTAATCTATTTCACAGTGGGAACAGTAATTCAATGATAGTAGACGTCTACTGAAAAATTCTAGAGGCTATGGAAAAGTTTTTGAATTAAAAAATAATATCAACTAGCCGGGCATGGTGGCGCATGCCTGTAATCCCAGCACTCGGGAGGCTGAGGCAGGAGGATTGTTGTGAGTTCGAGACCAGCCTGAGCTACAAAGTGAGCTTAAGGCCAGCCTGAACTGCATAGTGAGACCCTGTCTCAAAAAAGAAAAAAAAAAA
>PVKA01000843.1:0-132193 GCA_004027165.1 Ctenomys sociabilis | reverse complement strand
AACTGAATAAATGAATAAAATATAATAGACTGCCACAAGTGAATTTATATAAATAATAGTTCACTCACCACAATGTATGCATGCACATAGAAATGAAGTAATGTTTAATGTATATTGATGTTTTCTATATGATCTCTGTGTATCCTATGCAGTGACTAATGCATTGATAATGGAGAAATGATATTTTATGTAGAAAAACATAATCAGTAAAATATATGATGAATGTTTAAATTTTAAAATTGACAGTACGAGACACATTGCCATTGATCTGCCTCAAAATGACCCTCATTTCGCAACTACTTATCACATTGTTCTTTTGGTTTTAAGACTTTTGAGCCAGCTGCACACATCCTGTATGAGGATTTTTATAAAGTGTGATCAAAATTATGATGACCGCTGTTGCCTAGACCCATCCCATGGAAAGGCAGGCTCATAAATACATTATAGTATTTCTTCATCCATTGGATTCACTAGATCTGGCACCTTGAAATATTTGGCTCTACCCCAAAGTAAAAAGCCCATGCAAAATTTGGCACAGATTCAAAACATCACAGCAGCCATGACAGCACATCTTAACACACTCAGGAGTGAAGAATTTCAGAGCTGTTCAGTAACAGGTAAAAGAGTGTTCTCAACATAATGTTGAGAAAAATTCATACACTATGATTAAAATTTTTTTAAAATTTAAACATTCATAGCCAGGCGTGGTGGCGCATGCCTGTAATCCCAGCACTCGGGAGGCTGAGGCAGGAGGATTGTTGTGAGTTCGAGACCAGCCTGAGCTACAAAGTGAGCTTAAGGCCAGCCTGAACTGCACAGTGAGACCCTGTCTTAAAAAGACAAAAAAAAAAAAAAAAAAATTCATAGCACTGTTCCATCATACCCTATACATTTCATGGATGTCTTTGAATACATTTTGTAGCCACTTATATTTCCTTTGTAAATTCATGTATTGCCCAGCTTTGGTAAAGAAGATATACAAGCTTCGAAGAATTCAGTGTATAGAATATTAATGGAGGGCTCATTTGATGAATAGTCTGTGAAATAAAATATAAAATTTCCTCTCTTGTTGATTGACTAGAACTAAATTGTTCTCCCAAAATATCATGTGTTTGAAAGGTGATTTGATACTGGAGGATAATGCTCACCAGTGGATATACCCATTGATGAGTTCAGTAGCTAAATGTGCTGCCCGGGTGTGGGGGCCTGCCGTGGGTACATTTGACAGCCAGTTCCCATGTCTTCCTGCTTCCAGCTGCCATATTCTGAGCACATTTTCGTGCCACACCTCTGGGCCATCCTATTTCTGTTTTGAATTCAGCCAACCATGGATTGAAATGGTAAGAAAAAGTAACTCTCCTTTAAATTATGAATGTTCGGTACTGTGTCTTGTGGGAAAGACACTATAGCAGAAACTGGTACTAGTAATAGTTCATTGCTATGACTAGACCTGCTTATGTGTTTCTGATGTCTTTGGAAGTGGTTTCTGGGAGGAGTTTGGAAAAGTTTGAAATGCTGTGAAGAGAAGTGATATAATCCATAGTTGATGAGATACTCTGTTCAAAGCTGAGCAGAGCATAAATTAATAGAAATGTATATAGCAAAAGTCACAGTCAGGGGTTGGGGAGATAGCTCAGTAGCATAAGCACCTTTCTGGCAAATTTAAGGTACTGAGTTTAATCTCCAGTACAAAAAAATTATAAACAACAAATTACAGTTAATAACAATGACCACTGGTAGACAGACTATAAGCTACGTGTAACACATTCTGTCAGAAAAATTCTTTTACATTCTTTCATGTCCCGAGGGTGTGAGAAATTGAGATTGAGGGAAACTGCTTAATCCTGTGGAACAAATTCCAAAATACCCTGAAGTTCATGCTGTGGCCCAGGTACTTCTGTCTGCTTTCAGCTGGATTTACAATGAAGCTCAGGATCAAAAAGCTCATTTGAAAAGTTTCCAGTTACCTTAGAAAGGAAGAACCTGTGAATGTGGGGCAAAATATATCATGGTTGGGCCCAGGAGATGGCTCAGTGGCCAAAGTGCCTGCATGACAAGTACAAGATTTTGAGCTCAATTCTTGGTACAGAAAGAAAATAGTACTTGCTCAAAACAAAACATGGGTCCTAAAAGGTTACAAAGAAGCCAATCATTTTGCATTAGGATAATAGATGATCAAAAGCATCTCAGAAATTGACAAAATCTTATCACTTTTATGCTCAAAGATATACTCTATGGCTTTTTTATTTTGGGCAGTATTGGGGATTGAACTCCAGATCTCATGCTTGCCAGACAGGTGCTTATGCCACTGAGCTATATCCCTGGCCTGGCTTTCACTGGAAAACACATCTACAATTGACTTGTTGATTCACAGGTCTGAGGGGTGTTTCCCCTGCAGCCATGATCCAAGAGGGTCTGAGTATTGAATGAGTGGCTGGAAGATCTTAGTAGCAGCTACACGGTTCCAGTTTTGCCGCATGTAAGAGGCACAAGTTGTGGTAATACTGCATCTTCTACCCAAATTTCAGTGAATGGTCCAGGAAGCCAGACAATGAATCACAAAAAAGGTGGCCTACGAAACTGTAAATGTGAAGTCAAAGTTCAGTGGAGACCTCAAGAATGTGGAGACGTTGAGAACGCAGAATGTCTCCAGAGACAGGCTGCAGGTGGTGGCAGAGCAACCCAAAGAAGAGGCAATGAGGGTTGCAATGGGCACAGCCGGGAGTGAGGCTGCCCACACATTTATAATTCCTGCCTCACCACATCCTTTTCCAGGACTGGGTGTGGAGTGCCAGGAATTTATCCTTGCTTTACTGGGTGTCAGTCAGATTGCTTTGATGATTCTTTCTATCTGCCTGTTTCTCCCCTCTGGAATGTGAATATTTACCTTATGTCATTTTGCATTGGCAGTATTTAGCTTTCTAATTAGTTCTTACAGTTTTTCAGCTAAGAATTGGCCTTCAATCACACATAGGATATAGGATAACTTTTCAGCAGTGTTGGAAGTGTAAGATATTGGTGATGATTTGAGATAAACTGAATACATAATTTTGGAAAATTAAATAGTTATGAATATTTTGGAGTAAGGGATTGCACTGTAATGGCAGATACAGAAGGTCATTCTAAGCTCTCTTGTTGGAAATTAGTTGGAAATTAGGGGGAATTATACTACACACTTGTTTATTTAGAGAGAGATTAATATAAAATTTTAATTAATCAGTGCATATTTTGTTTTTAAAATAATTGCCTTAAGTATTTACATTGAAAAATTGAGAATATGCTTAGCTCTTATTTTTTTATTTATTTATTTTCCATAATTTTATTAAAGTACAAATAGCAATGAGACATTTTCAAATCAAATATTAGAAGAGATTGAATAATTAACATAATACATTGTATATAGTTTTTTTAGTGGTTATTTGTTGTACAAGGTGCAGACATGATATTCTTTTTAAGAACACTATCAGGGCAGATGCCTCTATTCATTGAATTAAGAGAATATAGCTGTATACCTATCTTTTTTTAAAAGCTGAATTATAGTACCAGTTTCAATAATTAATACTTCTTACATTGTTGCCTTCCTAGTGGTTATCCATAGTACGAGAAGCAGTTAGGATATTCTGTCCAAATACTAGAAATGTAAATATTTCTTCTCATAGAATTACACAAAAGTAGATGCATATTTATCCTAACTATTCTGTATATACAAATACAGAATGGTCCTTCCTTTGTATCCCCTATTTTTTTGTTTATTCATGTCAGAGATGGGTATTCTCTTGTCATTCAATTATTATGGGTGCTTGAATTCAGTGAAATGCTCCACCACAGTTCGGCAGTCCACAATAGTAGTGAATTTCCTGAAGAAGTTGTTGACTAGAGCAATTTACAGCTCAGCATATTATTGTGGTTTTATTTTATACACTTCATTTTCATACTTTTCTGCTGGATAGTTAAGACTGAGACAAAGCAAGACCTATATAACAAAAATTGTAACTATATTGAATAGGAGGGGGAATAGAGGACATCCTTCTCTTGTACCTGATATTTCCCCATTTAGAATTACATTAGCCATTGGGTTGTCTTAGATGGCTTTTATTAAATTGAGTTAGAGGCCTTCTATTCCAATTTTCTGTAGGACTTTGAACATAAATGAGTGTTGGACTTTGTCAAAAGCATTTCCTTCATCAAATGAGATGATCATGTGGTTTTTATATTTCAGTCTATTAATATAGCATACAATATAGTAGTATAAATATACATTTATAGATTTTTGAATATAGAACCATCCTTGCATCCTTTGGATGAATCTTACCTTATCATGTTCTATGACCTTCTTGATGATTAGCTATATTTTATTTCCTGGGATTTTATTGAGTCTGTTTACATCTATGTTCAAGAGGGAGATTGGCCTGTAGTTCTCATTTATAATTGTGTCTTTACCTGGCCTTTGAATCAGTATAATACTGGCCTCCAGAAATGATTTTGGTAGGACTGTTCCTTTTAAATTTGTGAAGAGTTTGTGGATATAAGTGATAATATCTTCTACAAATTTCTTATAGAAATCAGGTATGAATCCATCAGGACCTGGACTTGACTTTGTCGGCAGTCATTTATTGTGGTTTGTATTCATTGGCTGTTACTGGGTTATTAAGAGTAGTTATATTGTCTTGATTTAGTTTTGATGATTTGTACCTTTTGAGGAATCTGTCCATTTCTTCTGTTTCTGCTATTCTGTGAATATAAGGATTCTCAAAGTAGCTATTGATAATCTTTTGAATTTCCACTGGGTCTGTGGTCATTTCACCCTTTCTTTCCTTATTGCTTGCACTTGAACTTTTTTTTTTCTCTTTTTGATGAGGTTACCTAGGGGCTTATCAATTTTTTTTAGTTTTTCAAAGAACCGGCTTTTTGATTCCTTGATTCTTTGAACTCTTTTCTTCATCTCAATTGAATTAATTTCTGCTCTAATCTTTATGATTTCTTCCCGTCTTTGTGCTCTGGGTTTTGTTTGCTCTTCTTTTCCTAGATTTGGATGTGCAACATTAGGGTGTTTATTTGTTCCCATTCCTTTTTTCTAATGCGTGAGTTCATAGCTATGATTTTCCCTCTAAGAACTGCTTTCATTGCATATCATGGATTCTGGTAAGTTGTGCTTGAATTTTCATTGAATTGTAGGTAATGTTGAATTTCTCTTTTAATTTCAACTGTGACCTATTGATTGCTGAGTAGGGTATTGTTTAATTACCATATATTTGGTTGGTTTTTCTGGTGTCTATTATTTTAAGTTTCATTGCACTGTGAACAGATGATATGCATGAGATAGTGTCTGTTTTCTTACATATACTTAAACATGACCTATGGACTAGTATGTGGTCTATTTTAGAAAATGAGCCATGTGCAGCTGAAAAAAAATGTGTATTCATCTGTGGTTGGTTGGAATACTCCCTATATGTCCACCAGATACATTTGTTCCCAACTCTGCTTCAATTCTGCTACTTCTTTGCTAATTTTTTGTCTGGTTTGCCTATCTTTTTGAGATAAGGGGGTGTAAAGTTCTCTTGTTAAGATTGTGGTCTTGGATATTAGATTTTTCATATTCATTGAGATTTGTCTTATATAATTTGGTGCTCCTGTGTTTGGTTCATAGATATTTATGAATGTTACCTCTTCCTCTTGAAATTTTCCCCTAACCAATATATAGTGGCCTTCTTTGTGCTATTTTATCCTTCTTGGCTTGAAGTTGAGACTGTCTGAGAAAAAAATGGATATGCCTGCTTTTTTCTGAGGTTCTTGGCCATGTAGTATTGTTTATATCCTTTGACTCTGAGCCTATGAATGTCTTTTTGAGTTAAGTGTATTTCTTGTATACAGCATATGTTTGGGTTTTGTAATGTAATGGACTGTGCCAGTCTATTTCTCTTAATTGGTAAACTGAGTTCATTTATATTGATGGTTATAATTGAAATGTGTTGACTTATGATTGTCATGTTATTTACCTGCTGTTTTTACTATTTTTGTCCTGTGTTTAATTGTTTGCTCCATTTAGTGAGTTCTTTCTGTTCTCATTTGTGGAGTTCTGATTCTAGAACATCTTTCAATATCCTGTGTAGGGATGGCTTTGTCATTTTGACATTCTTTAGTTGTTCTTTGTGGTGGAAGTATTTTACTTCTCCATCAAACTTCAAAGAGAGTTTTGCAGGGTATAATAATCTGGGCTGGAATTTGTTTTCATATAGGACTTGAAGTACTCTGCTCCATCCTCTCCTTGTCTTCACGGTTTGTGAAGAGAAGTCGGCTGTAATTCTGATGTGTTTTCTTTTGAATCTGATCTGCTTCATTTCTCTAGCAGCTTTCAATATATTATTCTTGTGTTGGATTTCTGGGATCTTGACTATTTTATGTCTTGGCGTGTTTTTAGTTGGGTTGAAGTTATTTGGTTTTCTGTATGCTTCGGTTATCTGACTGTTGGATTCATTCCTCATATTTTGGAAGTTTTCTGCTTTCACTTCTGCCTATATTCTTTTTATATCATTTGTATTGACTCCATATTTCTCTTTGTTGCCTATTAGTCTCAGATTGTTCATCTTGGCATTGTCTTGCAGGTGATGGATTATTTTTTCCTGCATCCTCTTTGTGTTTAAGAGATCCTTTATTACCTTTTCACACCTAGCTACACCTGGGTCTTCAAGATCTGAAACTCTGTCTTTGCTTTCACTCAAATGGTTTTTATAGAGTTGTGGCTGAGATTTTATGTTCTTTATTTCTTTGATTCTGCTTCATGTGCTCTATTTCCTTCTTCTATTGCTCATTCAAGGAATCCATCATATTTTTAATCTACTCTTCTTTTATCAATATCATCTTTAGAGGTAGGTATTAATTGCTTAGTGCAGATATTTTTCCAAACTGGTTTTCCTCCATATATGTCCATATTTGATTCTTTGGTTCAGATGCTATGATTTCAAAGGTTTCTTTTTTTATTTCAGATATTATTTCTCTTCTGAGTTCCTCTTTACCTTTCTGCTGTTGTTTCTTTGCTTGTCATGCTGTTACTTTATGTTTCAACTGAACTAGTGTTCTCTGCACCTGTTCTGGGAAGGCCTTGTGTTTCTCCCATATGTTTCTGCATTAAATTCATTACTTCAGATGCTATGTATTGAAAAGTTTCTTTTTCTATTTCTGGCATTAATTCTGGTCTGAATTCCTCTATACCCTTCTGCTGTTGTTTCTTTGCTATCTACATTGTTAATTCATTCATTTCAGCTGAGCTACTGTCCTCTGCACTTGTCATGGGTGAGCTTGAGATCTGAGATTGAATTTTGCTCTTGTCTTTATCATTTTTATAGCACTGACCTCTGACCTTTCGTGTAGAGCTTTGGTGCAGTTACAACCTTAGCACATAATGAGATTTGGGTGTAGATCTATTAGTTTTGAGGTTATGCCTGTCTTGGATCTAGCTGTTGTGTTCAGCTCCTTTTTGCTGTAGCCCTTGTGGCACAACAGTGAGCCTGTGATGTCCCTCTGTTGTCCCCCACATTCACAGGGCCTAGCTGGGCTGGATCGGGGGCCAAAACAGTCACAAATGTTCTCACTTGCTTGGCGGGCTTGGGGGTGGTGCCTCTGGGGAATTGCAGAGTTGCAGGGCCACAGTAGAGAGTCTCACTCACATGGGTTCCTGAGTTTTGTTCTTGTGATCTCTCGCCAGCGGTGCACAGAAAAGACAGTAATTCAAATGTTGTTTATTTATTAACTTCGGACTTTTTAATTAAAAATCAGATTTGTGATTCAGGAATTAATTGATGAGTGGATATTTTAAAGTTGCCAGTAGTTTGAGCTCTGTGGAATAGCCCTAGCATTCAACAGTGACTACTACTAAAATTATCCCTATGAATTTCTTTTGTGTTCCATAAAAGTTATTCATATATTTTTGACTGTGGCTTTTGACCATGGCTGCAATTTTTCCAACATAACCTTTTTTTTTTTTTTTTTTTTTTAATGTATTTAGTACAGGACCTACACCATCCACTGCACACATCAATCTCCTAATGATTCTCCTGTTTTCAGCCTCCTAAGCACTGGAATTGAAGGCATGTACCCCCTCACACAGTCTCAGTCCCCATCTCTGTGTATCCCTGGTTAGGACCAGCACTGCTTGCAGAGGATAGAACCCTGCTCCTTGAATTTGGCAGAGCAGGTTTTCTAGTCCACTGAGTTATCTGGACAGCCCTTTCAACATAATTTAAACAAAAGTTTGTTCCTTCCTATGGTACACTTTACCATTATTATTATTATTTTTAAAGTAGTTCACACTGATCTTAACCACTATTTAGCCATAGTAGCTCTCCAACTTGCCACAACCCTCCTGCTTTCTGCCTCCTGAGGGCTCGGACTCAACTTGTGCCATCATATCTGGCTCACTGTTGAATTTCTGAAGAAAAGGAAAGAATTCACAACAACTTCCTTTAATTTTTTTAAACATGCAGTTCAGATTGCTCTTTTTTTTTCTTTTTCAAGAGCAGAATATATTTATTGAGGGAAATAAAGCTCCTGTCAGAGAGACGGGCAGGAAGGGGCCCCAAGCCAGTTGTCACTGGGGAAGCTATCTCTTCCAGGAACTTTTAAAGAGGAAAATCATGCAGTAAGGCAGGTCTAAGGCAGTGGAGAAATCATGGGAACTCATTTAGGTGGGATTAAAGTGGGACAAAACTATGGTCAACCAGAGAGATTACAAGCACCATTGCTCAGGGGAAATTAATTAAATTCAGTACCAAATGGGGAAGCAAGGGGCCTGCTGGTTAGCTCAGTTGTTTAAAGGCCTGCTTATGCAAACACAGTCAGGCTCTGGATACTGTGGTTCGATCCCCAGCTCTACCTGCTTTATCAGACCTGCCCTTAAAGCAAACTGAGCCAGCCAAAAAAAAAAAAAAAAAAAAAAGCCCTTAACCTCTGCTGAGTAACAGCTTCCCCAAAACAAATGGGGAAGCAAGTCACACAGCAAGTTGGCATGAATACAGGGCAGAGTCTTTTCCTGTTGGAGGTTGGCCTATTGACTCATTTGGGCTCTTTCAAGGTGACTGATACCCATTGAGAATATCAATCTCTGAGATATGGCCCATATGAGAGTGTCTGTCTTATCCAAGTTGCAAAATCACCTCGTCTTCCATCTTGTCTCCTTGAATGCCTCACCCTGTCTGACTGCCTATAATATTTTTATTTAATTCAGCTGCCTACAACATTCCACTCTCTGAAAAAGTAACTGGAACTGTGCTGAGGGTCCAATGGGCAATGACTACTCTGGTTTTTCCGGGAGAAAGGGGTCCTACTATATCAGGAAATACACTAGAGGGGAAATTGCCCTCATTCCTTGTGCAGGGCTGCCAGCTGGAGATGTTACCACCAACAAGTTATATTTCCCTTAGCATACCCCAGACATCTAACCCAAGTTGCAGAAGTTAGATGGGTTTACAGGAATGAATTTGTCTGAGTTGGTGTTGAACATATTATTGAGAGCAAGCTGGCCTTGAATTCACTGCATTGTCCTGCCTCAGCTTCTGAGTGCTGGGATCATAGATTTTCACCACTGCACTCAGCACTTCCAGTTTTTTCATTGTAATATTCATTTTTTCAGTATATATTTGCAATATATAACAATTATATTCATGAGACATTGGTACATGTATAAAGTACATCTTGAAGCCTTTTTCAGTCTAATATCTGATTTATTCCTCAGTATGCAGCATACTAAATTTTTCATTGATTATGCTATTCTGACCACTTTGCCATTAATTTTATTTATTTATTTAATTAACTTTATTGCAAAACAAATAGCAGTGAAAGTTTCAAAACAGATTAGTAGAACAGCTACGATAATTAATACTTGAATATTGTTGTCCTCATAGTACTTATTCATAGTAAAAGATTCAGAAATGATATCCTGTCAAAACACTATTAGTACAAATCTGTCTTCTTATTGTACTAAGAGAAGGTAGCTGTATATTTATCCTTACTAATTTTTGTATACACATACAAAAGATTACTTCATTTATATCTCATTTTTGTTTAGTTTTGTCAGAGATAGGTAGTCCACTGCCATTTAAATATTGTAGATTCATGAATTCAGTAAAACAATCAAATATAATACACTAGTCCATAATAGCAGTGGGTTATCTATAGGACTGGTAATGTCAGAAGTTGTTGCCCTGAGCCTTTTATATTAATATGGCTTTACTTTTTGTTCCTCATTGTTATGCTTTTCTGACCAAGATAAAGCAAGACCTATATGATAAAAAATGTAACTTCTGTATCTGATAAGGTCAGTCAAATCCCCTCAGATTTATCCTGAGGTTTGTATTGCAGTTTGTAGATCCTTTGTCAATGTCAGCCATTGGATGAGTCATGGTCACTGCTTGACCAATTTGGTCTCTGTGAAGGCCTGAGAGAATGTTTTCTCTCCATGTGACTCTCCTTAGGCACACTCTACACCATTTAGTCTACTCTGCAGTTTCATCTGTTGCCCCATAATTTCCTTGATAAGAAAATGTGGGACACAACTGAGTTACAGGATGTTATAGTACAGATTCGCTTATGCCCTGAGTCCTCACTGGTATTGATGGCTAGGGTCAAAGCGTTGACTATCCTTGTAGCCCTTCTTTATCTCTAATTATTGATCTGAAAACTTATATTCTTAACCCTCCAGAAGAGAAGATTAATGATATTATTACTCTATAACATAGCCAGTTAAGCTGAACCTCACTATCTGTCTGAATATTAAACATCTTAGACATAGCATGCAATGGGTATTTTTTTTCAAGCAGTGATATGTTAAACTTTAAATTCATGCAGCATGTGATGAAAACAATATTTAAAAAATAGGAATAAACAATTGCATACTTTTACACAGAAATTTAGAAGTCTAACCATATATAGCATTATAGCTGGACAGTCCTATGACATTTTTTCTTGTTTCTTGTTCTCATTTATTCCCCTTTTTTAAATAAACATTTACTTCAGAGACAGTATAACAGAAATTGATATGGCATGACAAGCAGTACGTATTTAGAAGACAAGAATGCACACATTCCAAGCATGACCCTGATATTACACATTGCTATCTTCCATGGAGTTGCTTACTTCACAGGCATCAGCATATATAGTTAGGGTGAGAATCCTACCAATTAAATGCTAGTTTCAAAAACCTGCTAAAGATTTTCAGGATCATTGTCTTGACAATCTTGTGTATAATGTATGGCTTTGCCTTAGTCATATTTCCAAGATTTCTCCTTGCCCTGTCTTGATTGTTTAATACTTAAATTTTTGCCTTCCTTTTAATTGTGTTACATCTTTCCATTTTTATTACTTCTTTTGATTCCTTATTCTAGGGACACTATATGATATTTACACATGTGTATCTGGTTTATGTCACTTATGAGTATATCTTCAAGTGACGTCCACTTACATATAAAGGCTTCGAGTTTATCATTTTTTATAGTTGAGTAATACTCCATTATATAAAAATACCACATCTTTTTCAACCATTCCTCAGGTAATGGGGATCTTGGTTATTTCCAAGATTTGGCTATTACAAATTGTGCTGCTATAAATATAGGTGCGGATATATCACTATAGTATGATATTTTCAGTTCCTCTGGGAAAATTCCCAGTAGGGGGAGAGCTGGTTTGAGTGAGATTTCCAGTCCTAGTTTTTTAAGAAGTCTCCATACTGATTTCCATAATGATTGAACAAGTCTACATTCCCAACAGCAGTGGAGAAGGGTTCCTTTTTCCCCACATCCTCTCCAACATTTGTTGTTGGTTGATGTCTTATGATACCATTCTTTCTAAGGTGAAATGGAATCTCAGTATTGTTTTAATTTGCATTTCACAGATGGCTAGTGATGTGAAGCATTTTTTCATATGTTTATTAGCTTCTAGAATTACTTCCTCTGAGAAGTGTATGTTCATCTCAGTTGCCCATTTCTGGATTAAGTCTTTAAATTTTGGGGCCCTAATATTTTCCATTAATTTTAAACTGCAAATTCCATGTAGTTTTCCTTCAATACATTTAAGGCTTTGTATTTTTATTTATTTATTTATTTATTTATTTATTATTTTTTTATTATTTTTTGCGGAACCAGGGATTGAAGGGACTGAACTCAGGCCCTTGTGCTTGCCAGAGAAGCGCTTACTCCACTGAGCTATCTCCCTGGGCCTCCATTTAGGACTTTTTATGACATGCCTAGATTTATATTTTCTTTTAATCCCATGCTTAGTAGCAGGTAGAAGTCTTAAAGCATAGTTTTTGAATGAACACATACTGGTTGATATATTGTGTCGACTTGAGAAGTTTAGAAGTTTAGTTGATTCTACCAGGAGACGGGATTCCTAGTTTGTAAACATCCTCATACTGTGCAACTGGAAAGCGTGGATACTGTGTGAGTGCTACACCTTCTGACTCGCGTCGGCTAGTTTATAATATAAGGAGTGGAGAGAGGCTGGCTAGAAGCCGCAGGTGCTGCCCTGTTCTTTACTCTTAGTTGTTTTCTGCTGCCATGAACTGCTGCTCTTTGCCATGTGCCACTCTGCCTGGGAACTAGCCCAATATAGACTGAAACCTCCACAAGCCGTGAGCTAGATAAATCTTTCCTTCCTTCATTTTGTGTTGGGTATTTTGTCCCAGGAATGAGTGAAAAGTAACTGCGACAGCACAGAATTAAAAGTTTCTTAGCCAACTTCGAAGAATATCAACATTTGAAAGTTGAATGTTTTGAATTGTATGTATAAAAATAGACACTACATAGTTTGCAGAACTGTGTATATTCTTTGTGCTACATAAGACTAGCTGTCATATTTACTTATGCATTTATTAGTTTCAATCTCTTAGAATTCAACAGTTGTGATATAATTCAGGTATAAAAAATAAGATATGTAAACAACTACACTCTCTTAATTTGCTGATAAGAGACATCTGCTATAATAATGTCTGAAAGTATAATATCAGGTATGTACCTTGTACGATACCAAAACATTATGAAAACAGTTTGCAGTGTATTAATTTATTGAATCCACCTTGTTAAGGTGTCTTAAAACTGTCTCATTGATATTTGTACTTCAATAAAATAAAAAATAAATTTAAGAAAAAAGAATTCAACTGTTAAAATTATTGTTAACACTCCACATGATAGATGTATTTTATGACATGTAAATAAAGCTGAGACTTGAATTTTTTACAGGCTATACTGAAAAAAGCCTGGGTATAAAGTTTAATCCAATAGGTCTAAAGACCAAAACAATATAAAAACCAAAGCTTCCTTAGTAATTGATACTCTGTTACAGTTCTTCCCTTGACATGTCATTGTCCCATACCATACAATCTCAGGGCATTTTCTAACTCAGTGAATTGAGCAGCTGCTTAGGCAAGTGCAAGGACCAGGGGTTCGATTCCTGGCATCACATACTGCATTGGCTCCAACCCCTGGCATACTGAGAAGGCCAGTGAGACTGGGAATGGTGACACATGCCTATAATCCCAGTGCTGGGAAACTGAAAACAAGAGAATCACTATGAGTCTGAGCTGCCTAGTGAGACCCTGTACCAAATACATTTTTTTAAAAAAAGTCATTTCCTGAAACCAAACACTGAAACCTATTTGAACTTGAAGGTTCTTCCCTTGCTACTAATTAAATTAACTCAGTGTGAAATGCAAAGGGTGAGCTATATGCTGACTTTCTGCTTTAATTCTGTTGTGAGATATTCTGGAAGTTAGCCACAGAATTTCGATCATGTAGGCATTATTTCACTGAAGCCTTTATGCCCATTTTGAAAGCACGAGGCACTTCAGTTATAAAAACTCCAATCAGGATATTACCAATTAATGTGCTTTGAGGAAGTGAAATAGCACAAAAGTTGATATTTTATGAATTCAGGGCAATAAAAATTTGCTCCTGACCTGAATTTCAACTAGAAAAATATGATTAATACGTTTTGCTTTTGTATTCTCTTTAAGCTGATTGCAATTTCCATGTGTTTCCAAGTACTGCAGTCATTGGATTATGGGCTTTCTCTTCAGAACAGCCAGGTGATTGTCCTGTGAGGTGGCAGAGAAGCTCTCCACCCACCCCATACTACTGCTGTCTTGGGTTGACCATTTACTGTGTAGACAGAAGGTGGTAAAAGATTGAGCTCCTGTGGCACTGGACCAGTCCCACTGGAATACTGACACTTCATATTGATACTTGATTGGTAGTTAAGATACTTCTTTAATTTCCCTTCTCTCTTTCTTCTATGAGATGAAAAAAAAATTTCCTGAACTTTCATTTTTTGTATTATAATTACAACTCTTTATACTAGAGGATATCAGCCACAGTAAAGTTTGGCGGGGTCTTACTGTATAAAATATTTACTTCACTCTAAATAAAATCTTCATAGAAAACTATCACTTAGGGGATTTAAATTTCTCTTAATCTTACCTTTTTGGATTGGCTGGTACAACATATTCATGACAAATAATATTTCTTTCTTCTTTCACAAATTTTAAGGTTAAATGATCCTTGCATTTTATAATAGCTGAAAATATATTTTGTATGACAGAGAACACATTTTTCTTACCTCAATGACAGTAAATTCTCTGTAGAGAATAACTACATAAACTCTAAAATCAATTGTGGCAGCATCAAATTACTATAATAAAATACCTGAGACAATTAACTTATAAATAAATGCAGTTGATTTTTGTCCCACAGTTCCAGAGGTTCCAGTCCAAATTAAGTAGCCTTTTAGCTTTGGGCCTCTGGCAAGGGGTCCCATCATTCTAGAAGTGAACAATGGAATAAACCAGTCACATCACAAACCTGCCAGCAGAGAAAGACTCTGAGACTATGGTTCCCTAATCCTTTTGAACCACACATAGCCCCTGGCCTGAGCACCTCTCTCATCCCACCCGCTCCCACCAGTGTCTTTCTGAAGAGCAGGGCTTTCATACCTGGGTCTGGGAGAACACTGCCCAAACCAAGCCGTCCCTGCATTGTGATCATCATTACACATTCTATAGTTAGGCAGCAGAATCACCTATGATAATTTGGTGGGGAAACATATCATGCATAGAGCAGTCCATTCAATATTTGTTAGTCTTTTGTTTGACTAATATTTTTTGTTTATTTATATTATAGCATATTGAACAAAAGTCAAAACCACATTATACTCCCTCCTTACTACTCTGCAGATTAAATTAATAAATGATGGGAAATATTGAGTTAAGATCATAAAGGTCTGTTAAGGAGCAGCTGAGGGCACAGTGAGACTCACTCATATCCCTTCCCCAAGAGCTGTGGAGGCTCCTTTCCCTCGTCAGGGAATTTCGCTATACTGGCCTGGGAAGTTACACAATTTGCTTGGCCATCACTTTACTGCTCTTGGACATCCCAAAACCTGTGGTGCAATTCTAAGTTATTATGAAACAAAATTAAAGGCAAAGTAAAGTAGAAAGCAAGGCTGCAAACCCTTGCACCATGTTGCAGGATATTCTGTATGCTCTACAGCTACCTGGATGGGAAATTCTTTTGCTCTAGTCTCCATCCACCGACTTCTCAGCAGTTTTCCTGACCTGTGTCTATCCAATATGCCATGTGCTTCTGACTTATTTTTCTGGCTCTGTTCCTAGGGTCCCTCACCTTGGGAGGAACAAGAATGCATAAACTAAAGTGGGCTAATTCATGTTTAGTTTATGACAGTAACCCAAGGCAGTTGTAGCTTCTGTTGCTGATGGAGATAACCAGATGCGTAATGGAGCCAACTGAGGCCAGAGCTAGTGGTTGAATCTGTAGTCTGAGGGTGACCTTGAGAAGTAACCTGACTGCACCTACCTGTGTTTCCTCTTTCGTAATGTGGGGCTCAAATCATGAAACAATACTTCAAAGATTACATGGTTTGAGTGTTCTTAGAAAAGTATTTAGTGCAGAGAACCACTATGTATGGCTTAACATTATTGTCAAAATAATAGATGTGGACAGGTGAAACAATGTTATGTGAGTTACTTCCACTCACATGGAAAGTGACAAAGGTTTCTTACAAATAGTACATCTTTTCTTTCACATGGTTCCCTTTGTATTCATTTCTATACATAAAACTTGCAGCTTTCTTCAGGTTCTCTTCTGCCTGTATCACTTATTTAAGTCTACTTCTACTGTACTTATGCATTCTACTAGAAGTAAAGTGTTTCTGGAAAAGCTACAATAAAGTTCTTTTTTCATTTGAGTCTTCATTTGATCCATTGTTAGAAGAGATTCACAACATAATGAAACTTTAACTTCCCTTTCAAGTACCATTCCTGGGATGCCCATTACCTTCCTTGACTGACACTTTTGGACTATCATTATCAATGTGTCCCTTCCCTAAATTTGTAAGCTTGGGAGACACACACTTTTGCCAGAATATAGTATTTGCAAATGAACAATGGGATGCTGCCTAGGCTGAGTTACAATATATATATATATATATATATATATATATATATATATATATATATATATATATATATATATATATATACATATAGTACTTGTTTTCAAGAAACAGTGAAAACATGGGAAGAAGTATGGTTACATTATATAGGTGATTTTGAGGAAGGATGTGCAGAAAAGGAAGGAGCACACAAAAAAGCTTGAGTTGATGCAAAGAAGGAGAGGTCATCTTTTCAAAGGAGGTACAAGGTGTGGGGATATGCAGAAGATGGTTGTGGTGGGAACACATAACCCCCATTGAATTAGAGGTATCCTGGAGCACAAGTGAATGCTCATATGTCCTGTTCAGGGGAAAAATTTGTGCAGCAGCTAGAAAAAATGTCTATTTCTGGTTTAATCGCAGCCTTGTTCTATGTGGTGAGCTGATGGTCAGTAGAAATCATATCACGGGGCGCAGCGAGAGGAGTGGAGGGACAGGTGAATCCTCATGACTGGGTTGGATGACTCTCTTCCTTGTTCCACAAAGAGTGGAACTGAGAAGCTTATTCTCAGAAGCAAGCATGCTAGTAAATATATCTACTCTGAGGCCCAGAAAGGTCATGATAAATATTTAAACTTTATTCCTTAAATTATTTTAAATTAACAAATTACCCCATCTTTATTCTTTGTATAATGTTATATCATTCTCTACAAGAAAGAAATTTTCTAGCCCTTATAGTAGTTTTCCAGAGATGACTGAACATCAAGATCTTTTAATGAATATATAACCTATAGTTTTAGTAAACTATCCAGCTTTGGAGCCATTCAGGATAGGAGAACTTAGGGTTCAATTTATTTTCTACAAGATATTATAGCACATTTAACATGTAGATACTAAGCAGCCATAATAATTTAAAGAGGATCATATATATATATATATATATATATATATATATATATATATATATATATATATAATAAAAATATATATATATATATATATATAATAAAAGGATATTTATTTAGAGATCATGATATTTTTCATAGTTTTTACAATCTCTGTAAGATAGATGTCTTTGATTTTACAGAATACTGAAAGTAACTTCATACATTCTCCATGTCTTCACTGGTTAGAAGACCTTATATATTAAGAGACATACAGTGTGAAACATGAATTAATGAGGTTGAATGTCATACCCTAAGAAAATGTATTTATTTATATACAGTGTATGTATAAATATCCACTCGTGCTTATATATATTATACAACTCATACTTATTATTGTGTCTCATTGGAGAACACACTATAAATTATTTTCCTTCCCTGGACCAGTTGGAAAGAGTTATCTAGAAGTACACATTTTCATTTGAGCTCTGAAAATATTTTAAGGAGCTGAGATTTATCCTGGGTTCTGATTTATAATGTCTTGTTTGATACCTAATTATACTTAATGAATTCATTAATATGTAATCATTTAACTGTGTCAAAGTCAATAAATAACTGAGATTTAGATAAGCAAGTAAAAGGAGAAATATGAATGATGGGACTGGGAAAATTCACATAAATGGAGTCTTCTTGTGGCCCGAGGAAGAAGTGTATACTGTTTTCAATTGAAGTAGGAAGGGATATTGAGCTGATTTGTTTATATTGTCATAGTATTTATGTGTTAGGTAATTTCAGAGAATGGAATAGTTTATAAAAAGTAGGCACAAGATGAATTCCATCTTTATTATGTCATGTTAGTTATAACTTATTAAATGTGATATAGGCAGAGCTGGAAGTTTCTTTTGTATTTCTGCTAAGATTCTCTCACATTTTTGATGAATCAATTATAAAAAGGACTTAAAAACATATTTACAATGGACATTATATGTATTGTGTGAAACACTACCAAAACTAATGCTTTTGTAATAATGTGCTTGGGAGTACATTGTTGCTTTTTTGTGTAAATCTGTTATCTTACAGAGGGAGTTATACATCTGTTTTATTCCCTGTAATAAAGGTGATTTCTGGGAATTGTTTTTTGAATATCTCCACAATAAGATGTACATCATTTTTATTGATGATGTGGGAGATGTCATTTGTGAAGCTTAAGTACATCATTTTCTTACTTGGAAAACATAAACCTGTTTAACTCATGGAAGCAGGAAAATCTCAGACTTTTATCAGAGATTCACGGAGAAATCATTGCAGATAAAGAAATAAGCAAAAATATTTTCAAATAGATGATTATTGGTCTAAACTTTTTCTGAAGATAAATGTTTAGATATTCTCAGTGCATAAGATAAGTCCATTAACCCTATCCAATTAAGAAAACACATGCAAAATAGTATCTAATTAATAAATACTGTAAGATAAAAATAAAAGTTTATTTTATTGCTTCTCTTGCTGTATGCCTATTTCTAAATGACCCTAGAGTGACTCATTGGTAATAAAAAGTGTTACCATTTAGTATAGCTAAAAAAGACTGTATTTAAAATTTTAAATTATAATGTAAAGATATTAGAATTATCATATGAAAGAAGATTTTGATATTTAATAGGTTTTTATATGCCCAATTATGCAATTCATTTAATTTATATGAATAAATTATAATTTGGTCTTTGAATTGCTTGTAATACAGCCCAAAGTTACTCTACTTCTGAATTACTCTATTTTGAGACAAGGTTAGGCAAGTTGCACCCAGACTAGGCTGAAATGTGTGCTCCTCCTGCCTTGTCCTCCCCAATATCTGGGACTATCTGTGTATTCAGCCACTCCTGGGTAAAGGCTGCAACATGCACATACAAATGTTATCATCATTTCTATGATGTTTCATCCTTTGGATTTTTAAGTAGAATGCACATTTCCTTGCTAGCTTTGAAAATTTTACATCAATATGCCTAAGCATAGTTGTGCATAGTTGTTATAAGTTCTCTATTAAAATAAAAAAGTATCTATCAATTAAACACTATTTCTACCTCATTGGGCTTATTTAATGGTAGAAAACCTATATTCATGAGCTAGTAAGATATCATATCATCTTAAACAGTTGCCTTCTCTGACACTTATATGATTGAAGATGTGCTGACTGTAGTTATTCTAAAATCTGGGGACTGGGTACGTAGCTCAGTGGCACAGCATCTGCCTAGCAAGCAGGAGGTTCTGGGTTCAATTTCTGATAACCTCCCAAAAGAGTACAGAAATCTGTGTAAATGGATTATACCAATGTTATTCTAACAGCTGTAATACTGTGATCTAGTTTTAGGAAATGTAATCATAGGGGGAAATTAGCCAAGTATACAAGGACTCTGTGCGACTCCGTACAACTTCAGGTGGGTATGTAAGCATCTCAATGTGATCTTTGAATGTTTTTAATTTTTTTGAAAAAAATTAATTATTTATTTAATATAGTGTCTCACTATGAAGCTCAGACTTCTAGTGACCCTCTTGTCTCAGCCTCCCCAGTGCTGGGATTATAGGTACATGCCACCACATCCAATTTTCAAGGCCAGCACCACGGCATGGCATAAGGTAGTGGGGTGAAAAGCAGGATCCTTGCTCTGAGATCTCAGAGCTATCTCTCCAGCCTCAAGTTATTAGAACATGTTCAGTAATGCTAATCTTAGTAACATTTTTTTATGTATTTAGTACAGAGTTTACAGGGTCTCACTACTCAAATGGGAAGCGCTGGGATTCCTGGCGTGCTCCGCCATGCCCAGGCTCAGTCGCTGCCTCCGGGTGCCCCGGGGCAGGGCAGGTGCAGTGCGCAAGGGATCAAAACGTGTTCGCTGTGCCTGCCTAAGTAGTCTGCTGAGATATCTGGCAGAGCTTTAATAACGTTTTAAAGAACCAATACATTGTGAACTGTTTTAGATTTTCTGAATTATTTTTATTTTTCAATAGTATAATTTAATATTATAATCATAATACCATAGCAATTAGCTCTATTTTCATAACGTGAGGCCTAGAAATGAACCTTTTTCTCTTTTGGCAGCATCTCCATGGGATTCATCTTTAGCAAACCAGGTAATTTGCGAGCGTTCCCTGGTGCCCTGAATGCTGCCACCAATTGACCAGGATTAGCTCTCAAATTTCTCATAAAAATCACTTTCATCTGTAACTTAATGAATACATAATAGTGGAAGATGGAGCAGGTTTTACTTCCAGAACACAAGCAGAAATTTCAGTTCAAACTAAATTACAATAATTAAAGAAAGAAATAAAATAAGGGCAAGGAATTCTTTGGAAGCAACAAATTAATTCTTTGTTATATTTAATTCATTAAAAAAAAGAAACATTAAGATAAAATGTACCAGATCCCCTTGCCCAACAAACATCATTTCTAATATCTCATCAGCCCTAATCAGACAGATGTCTTTCTGGTGTGTTTTCCCATTTTTCCATTAGATTCATTAGTCGGTTGTGGGACAACTAGCGTACTAGAAAGTGGGAAGTCCTTACATTTAGCTGATTCGTTGTTAGACATTTTTCATTTATTTGAGGATAAAATTGAAATTCATTTTGAACTTCAAAGAAAAATGATGCCCTTAGAAAGTCCTATAATTTTATTTTCACTTTTTAATTTGTTCTTCTGTTAAACTCACCAAAGCTGGATTTCCAGAACAGTTACTTTGAGCTACTTAAATCAATGAGGCAGAGATTCCTGGTGCCTGAAGTTTCCTGAAAGCAGAATTAACTCTTTCAGTCTTCCAAAGTATTAAGTTTTTTGAATGGTAATGTAATGATTTAAGCAATAGGGTTTCTTCAAGCAGTTAAAATATTTTTATCCAACAGAATGTTCCATGAATGTAGATAGATAAAATGTCCAGCTAGTGTCTCTTATTTAGTTCACCTACTTCAAAGATAATATAGATCAAGTATTACAAAGGAAAAATTTAATTTATTTGATCAATAAATTTTTGATTTGTTTCTGTAAAGCAAGCCCTGTGTTAACCAAGTCAAAATTCTAGTGTTTCAGATAATATTTACCATAGCATAACATAATGTTTTCATTCAAGAAATGATTAAATTTATTAACTATAATACTAAATCAGTAAGTACAACTAAAAATCATAGCAGTAGGACACTTTATCGTTTTTCCAAAAATCCATCATCTTATATTCTTACATAATTTTCATATTAGAAAATACTCAAATTTATACATTATTTGGGGCAACCAGACTTAAAAAAATTAATTCACATCTTTATATCACAATAAAACTGTCATGGCTAATATTCCATATTTATTTTAACAAGATTTTAGCACTGTCATGAACTTTCCCCAAAAAGTGTCCATTTTTAATTAAATAGTAATCACAACTCACAAAGGAACCCATAACTACTTCTAAGTACAAAGGCACAATTGACACATTTGTGAACAGGTGTTTTATTTGTTTACACACATTCATTAGGTCAAAGATATTCTAAACTTCAATAGTAGTATTGAGAATTTATAATTTGCAGGGTGTAAAGCATAATAATTCTGACTGACTTTAAAGCCTCTGAGGTGATGTGACTCTGTCAAAAATAGAGTATTGTTGTATTCCATCCAGGCTTGTTTTGGTGTGGTTCATAGTTTTCCCAGTGAACTTGTTTTTTCCCACAAAGTCCCAGACCCATCCAGGCTATTTGAAATAAGATCTTCTTGAACCAAGTGTCTGGGAATGACTGTCTTTGGAAGAGGAACATACTCATATCTGTTGAAAGCAATTTCAATGCACCATGCAATCAATGGAGTTTATAAAGACAGCTGATTCCTATTACTCTTTTTTTTTCTGATTAGTTTAGAAGTGATTTTATCAATTTGTAGTTCAGGATGGCGTTGAAGTCACTATGTACCCACATTGGCCTCAAACTCATGGTAATTCTCCTCTACTGGTCTCCTGAGTGTTGGAATTATAGGCTTGTGCTACCATGCCTGGCTTTTCAATTACTCTTTTAAAGTGAAAAAAAAAAGTATCAATTCAACGGTATTGAGTAACTCAATGCATATTTAAAAAATCAATCACTTAAAACATGGGTTTTTGTTTCCTTACTTGTCCTATGTATCACATGCTGCAGTATTCACGTGAGCACCTTCTATGCTAATTTACCTTGAGGCCCTCTTCATAGCAGACAGGCACTGTCCCTCCTCCTGCAGACAAATTGATCCTGAATGTTTCAACATAAGCCCACTGACACAGACTTTTCACCAATGATTTTTAATTGAAGGCAGTGTTGTGACTCTTGAAATAATCATTGAATTTATTTATGTTTTGTCCTTTTCAGTAAAAGAAGTATTTCTCAAAAAGGAAGCAAAAAGATCAATTAAAATGTAATTTTTAGCAAAAAAAAATACTCTGGAAAGAACGATATATGTTCAGTGATTGAATGTGAAGTTTTTCTACCTGTGTACTTGTTTTATAAGCTGCAGATTATAATTGTATTCACTTTATTGTAATTGCATATATTTTTTCTATTTGGTCCTTGCAGTTTGCTTTTGTGATAGATATGATACTGCCTTTTCGTTGATCACTAAAATGATTAGCTCACGAAGCAACATCACTGCTACTGGCAGTATAAGGTTTCTAACTCACAGTCCAACTTCAGTAATCTAAATTATTGTTTTTTTTGGTTGGTTTTTATTTATTTGGTACAGGGTCTTACTACCCAGCTTGGACTCATAATGATCCTCCTGATTTTAGCTTCCTCAACACTAGGATTACATGTGTGTGTCCCCATGCCAGGTGTTAGTGCTCAGCTCAGCACGCCTGAGGGCAGGGACTGAGTGGTCTGTGGTGCAGGGGATCGAATCCCAGTCCAGGTGTTTGGTACTTAGTCTTCTGAGCTATCTCTCCAGCCATTGAATTATTGCTATAAAAATGACTTATTCTGTCTTTGCATCTGCCATTTTTCTTGCTTTTCTTTTTCCTCTTCAAAATAAAATAATATATATGAAAAAGTACAGCTGATCCTTTCTGCCAAAAAATATGCTTATTACTTCAAAATTTATGTTGTGACAAATGATGGTTTAAACTTTTCTTCCTTTTTTTTAAGAAAAAGTTTATTAGTACATGTGTGTAGTACATAATATTTGCATTGTTTGTGGGAAGTAGGTATGTGTATATTACACATCTTACCTCCTATTTACATCTTTTTGTTTTTTGGGGGACATGATGTTTCCATTCCATGTATGGAGCTGATGTGTGTACATAGGAAATCCAAATTCCTTTTATTTTTTCTTATCCCTTCCATCTTTCTCTCCTTCCAAGTCCCTCATCTCTTGGTCCCTTCTTTCTTTGAGAGTGACCTACTACCCTAATACCTATTATTTATCTTTTATTTTGCCCTTTATTTTTAGTCTGAATTTCTCATAAAAGGCAAACATTATGAAATTGAAGTCTGTGTGTTTGATTTATTTCACTTCATATGACGATCTCTAACTGTGTCGAATTTCCCACAAATGACCAAAACAGACTTCCTCTCTTGCAGTGCAGTACTCCACGGCACACACAGCACACTTTCTTTATCTGTTCACTTGTGGATGGGACATATGGGTCTCCTCCAAGAATTAGCTATCAAGAGCTGTGCTGCTATAAGCCTGAGCATGTGTGTATGTGTCTCTGCTGTATGATGTCTTGAACTCTTCTGAAAAATTCCTAGAAGGGGAAGACTGGGTCAAATCAAATTTCTAATTTTCATTCTTTGAAGAAACTCCATCCTGGTTTCCATAGTGGATGTATTATTTTACATTCCCACCAACAGGGACAAAAATTTCTTTGTCCCTTAAGTCTCTCAAGCATTTGTTATCTATTTATTTCTTGATGGTGCTCTTTATTTCTGTGATAACATGGAATCCTAGCATTGTTTTAGTTTGTATTTCTCTAATACCAACAGTACTGAGCATTTCTCATACGTATTATTAGTCTTTTGTACTTCTTTGAGGTGTCTGTTCATTTCGCTAGCCCATTTTTGATTGGATCTTTTATTTTGGGAGTTCTAGTTTTTGTGTTGTTTTCTCAATTCTAGATACGGGTCCTCTGAAGAATCTCTAGCACAAGTTTCATGTTTTCTCATTCTGCAGGCTGTCCTTTGATTTTGTTCTTTCTTTAACTGTACAGACCTTTTTAATTTAATATAATCTCACTTGTTGGTTCTTAAAACTGTTACCTGTGCTACTGGGGTTCTGTTTAGAAAGTCCTTACCTAAGTTTATGGCTTCATAAAGTTTATCTAACTTATCTAACATGTCTTCTAAAAGGTTAGGTGTTTCTGGTTTAACATTTAATTCTTTGATTCATTTTGATTTTAATTCAATCCTTGATCATTCATATGCTGAAGAATGAGTCTAGAGCTGTAACCAGTACCATGTACAAAAACTTCCTTCTATTCCGGAAAACTCTTGCCACCTTTTCAGGACATATACATCATTATCATTTCCAATTTGAAGGTGAAGGAAACGTTACATAAAAGGGATCAACCCATAACGGCAACACAGATGGCCAGCGGCAGAATGTAAATGCACCTCCTGGGCTGTTGGATTCTTTTTGTCAGGAATTTAATAGCATAATGTTTCCAAGTTGGCCCTAATGCAGTTTTAATCCTCCTTGCACTCATCTAGCTATTAACGTTCCTTTTCAACAAAGTTTCGCTGTTTTTTTCATTCATTGTTCTCTTTTTTTGGCTAGGCCTTGATCTTTTTATCAAATTGTTCAACATGGATAGAGTCCATGTTGAACAGGAACTAAAGGTAGGATTCCCAAGGGCTCAGGGTATGTTTCTATTGAATTTTCTAAAACGAACTGAAAGTTAAAACTCTGAGCTTATAGTTAGACCTCTTTCTTTCATGCATATCTTTCTTCTTATTTTTTCCTGTTTTGGATAATTGTATTGTTTTTCATCTACTCCATGCAGCAGAAATACAAGCATTACATTTCTTCCCTCCTTGAGCACCTTGAGACATTCAAGCACTGGAACTTACCGAGTTTACCTCTTCATCATCCATCTGCCTTTTCAGACAAAGCTTGTTTATTCAAGTGGCTAATGTGACACACCCAAATCTAAGACTTGTTTATTTTTCTGCTTTATGATTACCACTGCCTGAGGCCCAGTTTAAGATGAAGCAGGGCTCCAGTACAAACCTCGAGGGAAACCGAATGTTTAGAGTGCTTCAGCAAAATGCAGCACACAGCCTCAGCGCACAGTCGTGAGATCTCAGGGATAAACAATGCTACACAGAGCGTACATTGTGTTGCTGGGGTGCCTGGTCAGTTTGCTATATCAAATACACATCCTACTCTGAGCTCTTCAGTTTTTAAAGTTCGTATTGAGAAGTAGTTCCGTCGTTAAATTGGAAAACGTCTGTGTTTAGCATCCACTTTCTCATAATTAATTAACACCAAAGATACGAACTGAACCCCATAGTTTAAGGTCCTGAGTATGAGGGCTTACATGCATATGGATCTGCTTCTTCTGGCTCTACAGTAATCCAATACAGTGTGTGTCAAAGTTATGTATATTTATTTCACCTCTTAATCTCCTACAAATATAGTCTGTTGTACTTCTTTCACCAGACCTCTTGACTTCTCTATTGGCCACATAATTACTCATTTAAGGCCAATGTTCTTGCTTATTCATGTGTAAATTTAATGATATTTAACTTTAAGCGTAAGTTTGTATGTGTTCTAATTTAAATAATTTTCATTTTCTGCTTTATTCAATAACACATAAAATGGGGCTATGGATATGGCTATATTATAGAGAAGTAGCATAGGCGAGGATCTGCACTGTAGAAAGAAATTTAAGAAATGAAAAATATTAATGAGTTTTTGACTTCAAATTTATACACAAAAGTCATTTCCTTTTTTTCTACTTTTAGTGTTATATGATATATTTTATTAAAAGGCTTGTGATATGCAATTAAAAATAGATTTGTCTGAGTGATGTGACTAAGGGCAAAGTTTTATTGTTTTTAAAATATTTCTCTCCTGGTGCTTGATATTAACACAAAACATGCTATTTCTTTAAGTATGCAAATAATTCTGTTCTATACAACTTTCTTTCACAACTCTTACACCAAAATATTCACAAAGAAAGATTTATGTCAAAGAATTCATAAAGATATTGTGCACAATGTGTATTTGTTGCTAAAAATCTCCTTACAAATAATATCAGTGTATTCATACCAAGCACACTGTATTTTACATCAGGTTAAACAGTTTGGAAAAACTTGCTCCTTTAAAAACAAACTCTGTATAAGTTAATAAGTTCATATTTGTGGTTTTCTACTGAATTTACTTCATGTTTGATGATTTAAAGACACAATATTTCCTGCTTATAAAGCTTGCAATATATTTTTCTTTTTATGAACATGCATAGCCTCTTCTTTTCCTTTTTAAATCACAATCTACACAAAGATGGAGCTTTATCAATTTTTTTAAAAAAGCAAATACATGTAAAATCTATTATAATTGCCCCATGTGAGCCTAGAGATTTAACAGATGTTAAAGAGCACTTAAGGTAAGAATTAAAACTTGGAGATTGACTGTACTGTCAAATTATATATTACTGTGTATGGAATACACACTCAAATTGACTTTTGTCTATTGTGGATGGGCTTTGTGAAGATAAGGAAAATGCAGAATTACCCAGCTTTGATTGCTTTGTCAAGCTCAGTAGTTTATGACTTGTATTTCTGCATCATTTTCTAGGAAATGCTTCTAGTACACTTCAGTAGGGTTTCAGCACCCAATTTTCCCTTCTCAAATGACACAATTATTTCCAGGTGATAGGAACATCATCTACTGCCTAGACAAAAACCAAAGTCTCAGAGATATTTTTTATATGCAACTGTGTCCTTCACTTCCAACAGTCATGGGTCTGAGATGAAAGATCTCACAACCCATTAAAGCTCCATGTATTTTCCCTGAATCAGCACAGAGTCTAAAGTACAGGTGTTTCTGTAATTATGATACATTGGCAAAACCCTCCGCGTTCCATGGCCCTCAGACTCACGATTCCACCTCATCAGTCACATGCCAGCCTAACTCCACCCTGTGCCCTAAATCTCGGGTGTCATTAAGAAGCTGCAGACTTCAGAGGGCAGATTTGCAGCTGTGTTGTATAATACATAACATTTCATGAAAAATGTATGAGTAGTTTTTCCCTAATATTTTCTCTGTAGCGATCTGCCAGGACCATAACCATCTAGACATGTTTATTATACAGATTTTTAAAGAGGTTTTCATTGCTATTTGTGATATGATGTTCCCTTGTTATTTCATAAACACTCCATTGATATTCTTTATGCGACAAAGTGCTGTAAACCCTGGGACACAGCTGCTTCTTTCCAAAAAAAATCTATATTTTCCACCGTAGAGGTTTCACCTTGACATAACTATAGTCCTTAGTATCCTTTCTGACTCACTAGCTCATAGTATGTGCATTCTATTTATTTTGGAGAAGACATATTTTTATCACATTTTAAATGCCCAAATAATCAGTTAGACCTTCAAAAGTATGGGAAGAATCTGATAGCACTTTAAATCATGGGTCTGCATAAAAAAGTAACATATGTGTGAAATATGTTGCTTTCTCAGTACTTTTCTGTGAAAACCAGGAACTTTTAAAGACTTTCTTATTCTAGCTTGTTTGATTATTTTTTCATTCATATCTATTTATAAACTCATCAACTGCATAATTATCTCTGTGGACTCTGTAAATACATTATTTTTGTACATCGTGATGTGCAGACACTATAAGCACTCAGATATCTACTCTGCTCCTTCCCTCCCTCCTGCCTTCTCTCTTGTCCTCTTTCCTTCCCTCCCTTATGTCCCATTGAATCCTTCCCTCTCTCCTTCCTTTCTTCAGTCCCTTCCTTGGTGCCACCCTCCCATTCTTTTTTCCTTTTTTCTTCATCTTTCATACATTCATCCATGAACTACTTTGTAACCCCAGAGTCAGAACCTGACTTGTGCAGAGTTAGTATCCTAATTATATGATGTTTTGTAAAATTTTTCTTGTCTCCTTCTTTTCTACTGAGATTTGAAATTCATAAACAGATCTAGATATATTTACAAGCACTAAAGAGAAAATACATGTTATACTTTGTAGAAAACTGTAACAGCAGTTCAGCACTTCATGTTTATAATGAAGCCTATTCAGAAAGAAATACAAATCTGCAAGTTGTACAATTTCAAATTATATAAAATTATAAGTAAATTCCATGATGAGCAACACTATGAAAAGTCTTTGTTTATTATTTTTTATTGATTTTCATTATAAACAATAACATTTTGATAGTAACAATCTATACACACTTGCAGAAAAATAATTATTAGGACGACTCAACTCTGTTCTAATTCACTTTTTCTAGCAACAAAAACCTCATCCATTATTTTTTAAAAAATGTCTTTCTACTGCAAAATGATAATATTTCAGTGGAGCCATGTTCTTATAACTAGAGACAGTAAAAAAAAATGATAATTTTCAAGGAAAAGTAATGCTTGTTCTTTTTTTCTCTATAGTGAATTTTGACATGAAGCATTTTGGTATGATGAGACTTACTAGAACTACCTTTGCAATGGAAATACATTTTTGACAAAATTATAGTATGCTGATTGATTATGAAAAGATTGCTTGTACTTATCTATTGCTTTATTGCATTCAAATTTTTGATTAAAAATGCTAAATATCATGATTTTCAAGTACCTCAATTCAATCAAAACAGATGCATTAAATTACCCCTGCTGAATCTTACCATCAGCTTAAAAAATAATACATAAACATAGTGAAAAATGCTGAAGTATTGCTTCATGTTGGCTTATAACCTTCAAGCTACTATTTCTTGTCATAAGGCAAGCATCATGCTCAGTATCTTATATGGTTCATTGAATGAAACCCTGTAAAAAAACTGAATGATGGAACTTACAATCTCAACTTTATGTATAACAAAAATGAGATTTAGAGTTGTTTTTCTCACTCTATAATTGTCCTTATTCACAAATGTATAAGAAAGTCTTTTGTGACCTTAATGCCAAGAACATAAATATTGGTTCTAGGACTCTTAATATTTTTACATATTTGTGGAACATTTCAGTCTTTGTATTGTGGATTTTGCTCATTTATTTTGGTTCACACATTATTTTTTGCTCAATTTGTCTTGATCTTAATTTTTTTCAGCAACTGGTATTTATTATCAGAGTCATGAATATGAATAATATGATATTGAATAACATCAACAAGGAGCAACATCTAAAAAGCAGTGCCTAACTTTCAGTCTCAATGCAAGCAGTCAAGTGGTAATTCAAATTACCCCCCAATGTAAAAATGCATTTTAAAAACATCTTTCTTTTTCTTTTTCTCTCTGTCTTTTTTTTTTCGACAGAACTGGGGATTGAACTCAGGCCCTTGCACTTACTAGGGAAGCGATTATTCCACTGAGCCATCTCCCCGGCTCTTTAAAAAGTCTTTGTAGAGAGAGACAACAAATTAAAACAGTTAAAAAATTTACAAGTGCAGAGGCCTGGTGTCGATGTGTTAGAAAGGCAGCTGCGTAAGCATCTTTATTGATTTGAGCATCAGTCTCTTGATCACTCAGCTTCCTGCCATTTATCATACTCTGGACTCTGTCAGCTGCCTCTGGCAACTCAAACTTAACCACCCTGCATCCCTAGGATTTTCTTTTTTCACCTTTTTGTTGGCATAGAGCACTTGGCCATATTCACTGAAATTGTGCTTTAATGCATTACATGTAATGTCGAGTAGATTTTTCACAAAGTCTGGCAGGCCTTTGTGGCCACCCCAAAGCATGGCCTCCAGGTCCTCAAAAGCACTTAAGAAGTTTCCTGGCAAGTTTCCACATTCCATCCCCATGGTGCTGTCAAAGCTGGAGCTACCACATAGCCAGAGCTGTGTGCTCCTTATCAGTGCTGAAGTCCTAACTGTGCATCGTCATGTGCTCCAGTCCAACACTGATGACCTGGGGCACCATGTGGTCTAAACTTAGGTTTCTGTGCTCATCAAATCAGTGGTTTGGACCATATGGCTAGAGGGTCCCACCTTGCACCCCAGGCTGAAGCCCATACTAGTGCCCACGCACTTGGTACCAGAGCCAGGGTACATCCCAGTATGACTGGTATGCTCAAGGCTGGAGTCCACATGGTTGAGGCCTATTGGGCCCGTGCATTAGGTTCTGGAGCCCAGTCACTAGGATGAGCCCATGTGGTCCATGCGCAGGGACTATGTGCTGGAGCTCAGATTGCAACTAGAAAAACGCCATGCCCTAAGACCACATCCATGTGTTCCATGCTAAACCCACAGTGCAGCCAATGTCAGTGTCCAGCTTCTCAGTCCTAGGGCTGCTGCCAACTTCCCCGCATTCTTTCTGCTTTGTGTTGATCTGTCTTTTCCTTAGTGCATTGTTTAGAATTTCATTTATCTGACTCATGGCCATCCAAGTAGCCACAGTGTTTTCTATAACACAAGGGCCTACATGCTTCCCATTTTATTAAATCAAAGTGATATATTTTCTATTTCCATTCCAGTAATCTCTAGATTTCCTATACTAATGACTTTGTTCAGATGGCATCCATAGGTTGGCCTCCTGGTCCAAATTTCTAGTATCACCCAGTCAGTGGGAAATTGCTATGGATGTTAGTGTTGGGAGATCTCCATTTGGTAGTCTCTTAAATCCATTTTCACATACAGTGCTCTACTGTATCTATCTATCAAATAGCCCTTGAGAATTAAACATAGATATAGTTTTCACAGCCTCAAGAACATTTTTAAAAGTTACAATAGCAGTGTCACTGTTCCCATCTCTGTCCTGTCTACTTGGACTATGACATTAGGCAAACCAATCACTTCCTTTGGTTTCTTCTAGCCAATTTTATAATCCTGATTGGTTACAAATACCATTAGCTCCAAGTCTTTCTGCCTTTTGTACTGCTCTCTGGGCATGTTCAACATTGGGATCTTTTCTTTCAGTGGTCTTCCAGTCAGACTATCCTTTGACAGAACTTCACCAGCTTTTTGCCACATGTTCTCTTTCCTCTTGAATTCAGCATTACCACATATCCTTGCCTTCCTGTAGCATCCATTCAGAGCTCCACCTATGTTATCTCCCCAAGTTTGTCTTTAACTAGGTCTCCAAGTGATTGGCATTTCACATCCAATGTATGCTTGTAATGAAAAGTCAGTATCTTTTATCTGGCTTGGCATACAGTTTAAAGTGATTGTTCACACTTTCCTCTTCTTGTTCTGAGTAGATTTTTTGCTCATTTTTCTGGTCATAGCCATGACACCTCTCAACACACTGTGGTCAGCTCTCCACCCCTTCTTGGGTTTCAGCACAGCTAGGTAGCCCCCTATTTTCTCCATTTTCGAGTGCTGTGTGTTCCATTTTAGTGTTTGTTCTGCTACTCTAGCTGTGGAGCATGGGTTAGCTACCTGATGTCCTATTTTTCAGAATCCTCAGGAGAAGGGGAACCAACAGTAACAATCTCACAATTACAGAGTAACTGTCAGAGTTAACAGGATAACCCATCAAGTGTACCTAAAAAATAGAAACCACTCATTAAGCATCAATTATTGGTGTTATCATTATTATTTTTTTTTAAAGTGTAATTGTGGATCTATTCTCTTTTGAAAAATCACTAACTTCTGGAGATAAATTTTCAGTACAGAATCCAATTTAAAATATCAATTTATTTTGAAACAATGAATTGTGAATATTTGAATTTTTCAGTGTATTTATGTAAATTACGTAGTTAGACACCCAATATGTATTGTTTAGACCACTACATTTGATTTAGTAGAATTGTACTAATTAATCCTCTCAATTTGAAAATGTAATTTATGCAAAGAGTGTATCCAAAACTATTATGGTATTATGAGTGTAAATAGGATTGCATGTTGCTTTTCATTTAAAGTTTTATAATCTCCATAAAATTTTTGGGCTACTTCTATGATTCTTTCACAGTAGATTAGGAGTAGAGTTGTAACATGCATTCTTTTGTACATTTTTCAATACATCGTGCTTACTAGCTTCGATCATTTACTTGCTATCTGCATATGAATTATTTCACAATTTTCCCTCAATAAATGTCAAACAGTACAAATTGTTTCAATAATAAAATTTTGTGTAAATTACATTTTTATTTATATAGGTTAGTTAATATTTAAAATACAATGTGAAGAAACTCATTTACAAAACATTTATTTTATGTAAAAAGCATTTATTAAAATAATAATTGTATAAGAATTTTCTCAACTTAGCCTTCCAAGTTTGAAATTCCATAAATCCAGCTTTTATGAAATATAATATACCTGATGATAGTATCTATTAGTTTAGGATAGAAAAAAAGGCCTCCAAGAAACAATACTCTCACAGAAATTACATATACATACATATATATATATTATATATATTATATATATTATACATATATGTATGTAATATATATATATATGATAATTTTTAAAGCACAATATATAGTAAATGAGTAATTTTCTTTATTATGAAGAATTGATTTTAAAAGAATGTTGACCTAAATAAATTTACCAGGAAAAAGTACTATAACTTACTTTTCTTGTTACTGGAAGTTCAACTTAGGGAGCGAAATTAGTCATTTACTGCATAAAACATAAGCAGATCCCACAATTTTTGTCATTTCTATGCTGTTGTTGGAAAGCCCAGTTTGGCAGGCTTCAAGATATTATTTATATAAGGAAGATGAACCTTCCCAGCATACCTAGTGGACATAAATATTTTAATATTCAAAAATTTTAAATAAAACATATTTTTAAATGATGTTATTATGTACTATCCATATAATGTTGAGTTTACAAGATTAGCTCAGCAAATTCACATATATTAATAAATGTCTGGTAAATGAATCTAAACAGAAATTATTTATCCTCAAACTGTTAGCAAAATTTTGTTGGAAAAAATTATAGTCAAAGAAAATTTTGTTAGCTTCAACAATATAAAATAGGCCTGGGGGATGCCTCAATGGAGTAAGTGCTTGCCCGGTAAGCACAAGAGCCAGAGTTCAACCCCTAGTTCTGCAAAAAAAATAAAAATAATAATATAAAATATTATCTGCATAAATTTTATAGTGCACGTTTCTGTTTGTATTTTCAGTACCTTGGTGAGAAGTGAAAGCCATCAGAAATTATGTAGACAGAAATTCTGTGTACTTAACTCTTTTAAGAATATTAGATTTGTAATGTCAGTAGTTCTAATACAATCAACATCAATAAAAACAGATTAAGGTAGATCTTCTTATGGTTAGTATTGACTGTGGAATAAGTTACCAATAATTTCATTCTTACCTGAAATATATAAGTATTATTATCCCAATAACATAGATAGAAAAAATAAGTTTCAAAAAGTCAAATAATTTGCCTATGTAATATGTATAAACATATTTAAAAGCTGAAATTTGAACTCTATTTATTCTGGCACTGAAAATGTTATATCTAATCAATGCAACATTTTTCCTTACTGCTTTGTGATTCAGATGAATTTAAAGAAACTTTGTTGGAATTGATAATTTATAGAACTTGTTAGTGATATGGAAGTAGATTCATTAAAATTATTAAAATACAGTGTTCCATTGATTAGTGATAAGACAAACCGTATTAAGGTGAATGAAGTAATGTTTATGTTTCTCATCTATATATACTTTTTACTAAAGGACAAATGAGAAATTCTTTAAATATTATGGAATCAAATTAGTATTGAGTGCCATTTAAAAAAATCAATATTTTGTGGGTAAACTTACTATTATATTAATCACGTCCTACTGTTCAATACACAAGCATGATTATTGCCAGATGCTTTTCAACAGGTCTAGAGATTTTTTTTTTAACTCTGATTACCTAGTTAGAGCAAACTTTGATTAGAACACAATTAAGAATTTTGTGGATGTTTTGTACTTTATTCTCTACTTTTCAAGTGTTCATTCTATTCATTTGCTATATTTAATGATAGTAACAGTGGTACACTATGCAGCCTATCTATGACAGTATCCTAAGCATGTTTGTTTAGTGACAAACCTAATACGCTGTAGTGAAGTTGGAGGATTTGCATTTATGAGCTCACATTTACTTGGTGAAGAGAAAGCCATTTAACCTCATTCCTTAAAATGTCCTCTGTAATTGTTTGTAATTCCCATGGCCCAGTGGAGAATACGTTACCTACACTGATTCTATTTTATAAGATTTTTCAGATCTCTAGATCAGTATCCAGCAATTTACATGAGCTGGTGTAAATGATGAGCAACTGAAATGAATGAATGTTTTCTATAAACATTAATAATATACAATGTATCTTATATATGAAGCAAGTTATAAGTATTTGTAACACAGAAATAAGTAGTAAATGTAAGTTATTTAAATAATATTTTAATTAATAGGTTCTGATTTTGAAAGAAATTAGAGATATCATAATTGAGAAAAATTGAAGAAAATGCTTGTATCATTCCTGGGAACCCTGCCACTGTGGCTGTGTGTATTTGTCGCCCCCGACAAATACATACAGTCATTGAGGCACAGTACTAGTTTGTGATTTATTCAGGATCCAAGGCTGGAATTATACGTCTCAGTACTGCTGAGATGAAGGATCTGAGTATTGCTAGGATTATGAGTGTGAGTGCTACAACCATCCTGGGGCAGATAATCTGAAAGTAAGGTAAGAGAGACAGAGACAGACTCGCTGTCTGTTGCTGTTGTTTTTGTTAGTCCTCCCTTTTACTCTTGCTGCCTTCTGCCATCTTGAACTGCGCCCCTTGCCCTGTGCCAGTCTGCTTTGAAGCCAGCTGAGTGTGGACTGAAACCTCCAGTCCCTTTGAGCCAAATAAACATTTCTTTCCTTCATTTTGGGTGTTGATTGTTTGAGCCAGCAGCGAGAGAAGAGAAACTGAAACACCTGCCTTTGGACTAAGATCTAGCATTTATTGTATTCCATCTTCTTTTATGAATCAAAAAATACTGGACATATGAACATGTGTAAGGTGTTTAGAAATTCAAGATACTTATTTGTCACTTAATAAATGCGGTTTAGATTCCTAGGACATTGTGCAGAAGTCTACTGAGACAATGTAGCTGAAATACTGTGCTATATGTGAGTTAGATCAACGTTGTAGGTGGAAAAATATATTTGATTCTATAACGGCAATGTCAGTAAAGGAGAAATCTACTTAGTAGCTAATTATCATGATACTAACAGGAAGTTTTTCATCGAGGTGAGTAGGGGGAAGCACAGAATCTTTACTGACCACCCCATGCAAGAAATTCAAGTTTTGCAGAGATACTAGAGAGTGGCGAGTGATAAAAAATAATGGTACAAGCAAAACCATAGAGAGTGATTCAGATGATGAACTGAAATGAAGTATTGTTGGGTCATTTAGATATTTTAATTAAAATATTGATTGTTTTCTTTCCATGGGTTATAAATGTATAGAAAAATGAAAAACATCGTAAACCGGTATTATAAAATACACTGCGTTTTAAAGCATTAGAAGAAAAGAATAAAGTTTAAATAATTTCCTCTCATAATATATCAAGGATAATCTGAACATCGCCTGGCTTTTTCTTCTCCACTTAAGGCTTAGAACAATGAGAGTCATGTCTATGCTTGACAAATTGTCCTTCCGTTTTCTAAGGACAGATTGGCTTCAAACATTTTATCCTTTGCACTTTCAATGTCATGAAATATTTTGGAGAGTTCCTTTAATGTGAAGGCTCCTCCAGTGTCACTTCCTCTGGGACATTTTATCTTTTTTGCTGTAACCACTTTCCTCATTTATGTGGTCGTTGCCTCGCTGAGTTCCTCCGGCTACATATTCATTGCATCGTGCGTGGCAGCCATCCCAAAATCCTGAGGTCAGCTATTTCTTCCACAATTCTTTTTTGGGTTAAACACCAATTTTACTTTCAGCATAAAACTTGTTATTTCTCTGTTGTCATTTTATTGTTGTTGGTCAATTTTCTTTTTTGATTATCATTTTCTAAAAATACTGTGGGAGGAACAAAGAGGAACATAACAAAGATGTAGAGCTCTCAAGTAACACACATGCTACCTACAAACTTTTACAAACGTTAGAACATGTGATGTTATTGTTCATTTGTCATTTTTGTGAATGCACTTAGTTGTGCTGGCCTGAAAAATCACAGTCAGGCAAAAGCTCCCCCACTGCACCACATACTCTTAGCCCTATTTTTTTTTTTATCATGATGTATACCTGTTAATATAGTCACAGGATACCTGAATAACTGGCAGTGACAATTACACCTAATGATATTTTGATAGTTAATGTACTATCATAACTGAAGTTTAAAATATGTGAATGGAGAGACCAGGACCATTTTTAAAGGCCTTGACAATTCAAAATCATGCAGATGCTATCCATGCAAAGTCACCTCATTTTAACACTATATATTTTGCATGGCAGTTTTACAACATCTTATTTTATTATTTTTTAACCTTTGAATTGTTTCTCATAGATTTCTGTGCATTTTCCTTACTGTTATTGTGTTGTCTTCAATTAAGCATGCGTTATTTAAGTATTTAAATTTTTCTCACGCTACTTTTTTTCTTTTTGCAGTATTGGAGATTGAACTCAGGACCCTGTGCTTGCCAGACAAGCATTTATGCTGCTCAACTATCTCCCCAGGCCCTCTCATACTTATGTTGGTTAAATCCTTTTTTATAGAATATTAAATTGCAGAAAATATTTTTATCATCTCTACTTTATCAAGGATGCAAATAGTGTTTCCCTGTGTAAAAAGATGTTAATTTCCTATTTACTAAATCAGTTTAAATATTATTGCTGTTATATCAAAATAGGTGATGAATTAGTGACCTTTATCTTTAAATACCTTTGTCAGTTGAGTCTTAGTAAAACCTAGTACAGTACCAAGCATCCTTGCATTATAAGGAAAAATAACTTTTGGTGATGAGATTATTTATTTACATGCTAATGAATTTCATTATGCAGATATTTATTATAAAATTTTAATTTTGACATTTTAAGAAGAAAATGAATGTTTCAAGATCCTGGAGCCCGAGTCACTCTGAATAGTTCTTTAAAACATTTTTTCCCCAATAGTTGCTTCTATCATTAGTTTATTTAGAATTTCCATCCTTGATAACTTCATGAGGTGTCAATTAGCATTTTGCCAATACTATGCCTAGGAACTATACTTTCTAAGTTATTGATTTTGCATGATATGAAGTATAGGTAGAATCTAAAGCTCTGCTTCATTTCATGATCAGTTTTTATCATCATAATCTAAATTTTACTCTTCATATTATTGTTCACATTTTTATTAACTTTATATTTCTGTTGCTTCTTTTGCACTTTTACTTTTTTTTAATCAAATGAGATAAACATGCCTATAGGTATAGCTCCTAAGTAGACTGCATAAACCCATTCATATACATTTATTTATTTTTATTTACTTGTTTTTTATGTATTTAGTAAGGGTCTACAGGGTCTCACTACACAGATCAGACTCACAGTGATCCTCCTATTTTCAACCTCCCAAGCACTGGAGCTATAGGCATGAGCCACTAGGCCGGCATCACCTGTTTCAGCATACCCTGGGAGTGGGGCTGGCACTGCATGTGATATTTATTTTTTTTAAATCAATTCTTCTAGTTTTAATTCAGTAATATTCTTCTAAATTTTATTAGGTACTATTTTTTCTTTGTATCTAAAAAAGTTCTATATTATTGTTAATAGATCATTTTAAAATTGACAACTTTACTATTTATCATCAGGCACATATTTTTGGACATCCCTTTTCTTATATTGGCAGACTAGAGTGCTCTTATTTTCTTCCTCTTCTCTCACCATCTCATTAGAATAGTTATTGTTATTTTAACGATAATATCTGTACACCTTCCCATCAAATTCAGGCAACCGGAGTTCTAATGCAACAAGTGTCAGTCTAATTCATAGTGTATGCCCTGAAAAATTGAAGCCCACAGTCATGGGAATGGAAACACTATCTGCTTTTTCTCAACTCCAGGAAGTCTTAGAATATCCTTTCCTTCATGAAGCTATAGTGTGATGTTTCTTTTTATATTAGAGCTCTTGATAAATCTTTATTCATGTAGAAAAACAGTTCACTCTCTCATTTTTATGTTCCATGTATTAACTATATGAAAACTGAACTGCTTTTCTTGATATTGGTACAATTTGTGTAAGTATGAAACAAAGTGAAATCTTAGTAACTCCAACTCTACCTTCCCTTTCTTTAGAATAATGAATGCTATTCAAGATATGTCGCATAAAGTATACACAGTTTATGATTTCTGTTATATTGTTATGCTAAATAAGTTGAGATTTTTGTTGCTGTTTTGTTTTGTTTTTCAGTATGGGCGATTGAACTCTGGACCTTGTGCTTGCTAGGCAGGCACTTATTTTGCTGAACTATATTAGCTGGCCTCATCTTAAATCAATTTTGAAGCAGTTTAAAAGAATCAGTTATCATCATACATTAAGGGTGGTTTTATTTTTAGAATTAGACATGTTCTTCAACTGTGTGTACTTCTTTCTTCTCTCTTCTCCTGGAATTCTTGCATTGTGCATTTATGTTTGCACATTTTGCCTTCACAGAATTCATACTTTCATTTTTTCAACCTTTATTCTTTGTGTTACTCAGTTTTGACTTCCCTTCTCCTACATTCAAGTTTGTTGATATTTTTCTGCTGCTGTCTCAGATTAGCTTTTGAATACCTCTAGTAAATTTTTAAAACTAGTTTTTATCTTTTTATTGATATTTCCATTCTGTTAACACATTATTTTTGGACTTAAATGCATCTTCCCTCAGCTTCTTGGCATTTTCTTTGAGGCAGTTATTCCCATTTCCTTTTCTAAAGTTCCATGAGTTTTCACCAACAGCCTCTGTTAGTTTATTTTTTCTTTTGAATGAATGTATTGTACTTTCCAGGTTCTCTCTAAGATTTGAGATTTTTTTCCTGAAAACTGATCTTTTAAATCTAATGTGGCAACTCTGGAAATCAGATTATCTCTGCTCCTGAAGATTCAGTACACTTTGATTTCTTTTTTTTCTGTCCTAGGCTGTCTCTGCTGAGGATTATTATGGGATGTAAATTTAACATTTTCCCAGGCCTTTTTGAGGGCTTTATCAGGACATGGGGCATAATTTCCCTGTTTGCCATCCATTACTGCTCAAGCCTTTAAAATCTTTCTCCAAAAGTGAGGAGAAAGAAAGAAAGAAAGAAGGAAGGAAGGAAGGAAGGAAGGAAGGAAGGAAGGAAGGAAGGAAGGAAGGAAGGAAAGGATGGAAGCAAGGAAAGAAAGAAAGAAAGAAAGAAAGAAAGAAAGAAAGAAAGAAAGAAAGAAAGAAAGAAAGAAAGAAAGAAAGAAAGAAAGAAAGTCATGGAAGCATTAGAAAGTACTGCTTGCACTAGGTGTGGTGGCACATGCCTATAATCCCATCACTTGAGAGGCTGAGTCATAAGGATCCTTGAAAGATCAAGATCATTCTGAAATACAAAGTGAATTCAGTGCCTGCCTGAAATGCATAGTGAGCCCCTGTCTAAAAAAGACAAAAAAAAAAAGTACTGCTTCCATAATTTCCTTTCAATGTGGGGGGTGTGGGGGATGGGTTGTGTGTGCATTGGTCGAGCTGGGGGAAGATGTGACAACATAGCTATCACCTCCCTCTGTGCACATCTAATTCTTAAAAGCAATCTTCAATCAGAGAGCAGCATACAGACATGTATTTGGAGAGCAGATTGTTGCATATATTTGCATTGCGATTTGCTCAGACCCTGGCTCATGTAGCTGCATGTAGGTTACTCCTGGGACACATGCACAGGTTTTGGTCATGGGCTTAGGATTCAGTGATGGAAAACTGCTGTGTAAGAGCTGAAATTTACTGAATGCAACTAAAATTTGCTGCCCAAGCCTTCTGCTGAAAGTTGCAAGCCTTCAGCTGTGTTTCAAAACAGGTAACATTGTTCATTCTTAGTATTTCTTAAATAGCCATCAACCGAGAATCCTTTACTCAGAATTATATTTTTATAAAATGTAAAATATTAACTAGCACATCACATACTATTCATTATATTATAAAACTTTGCAAACTTTTAGTATTAAGAAAAATCAAGGTAGTTGATACATAGGCATAAATGAACATTCTTGAGTGTTAATGGTATTATACAGCATTAATCAGCTCTACTGTTGTTGTCAATTCCAAAAAATGTTGTGGGTGAGAGAGTTGTATTCTCTAATGTCATTCCACATTATGAACCAGGTGGGCTCTTCTGTATTGTTTTAGAGAAAGAATGACTATTGTTAAAGCATAAATCCACACTGCTATTCATCCCAGGACACCCTATAACGAATTGTGAATTATAATTGCACAAAATTGCAAATAAACACCTGCAACTACTCAAAAAGAGGTGTCCCTTAGGATCCCCATAGTGAATTTCATAAATGCCATATAGCCCATATTTAAATTAGCTCATACCAACCATATCCTTTAAATTTTTCATAATCCTGACAGGCATTTACTTTTTTTCTAACAGAAAAAAAAAAAGAAAAAGGGACTGCAAATTTACATCTCTCACATATTCCTCTCAGTACCCAAGATCTACCTATTGCCTCGTAGCAACTGAGGTAGCTCAATATTTACACAGAATTGAGTAAGGGACCACAGTTAAATAAGTGATTTGTACAGACACAAACTAAGATGAGTGAGATGGAAACCTACCCCATCGTTACACTGCCTAAAATACTGCAAAAATATGTAAAACTAACCGTCAATTGCCAACTTACCTGAAGGACAGTGATTGTACATAAAGTAGTTCCTTTTAAAGGGTAAAATAGTCTTAGTGATTTCTTAGCAGTTCTTTACTGCTTTCTCATTACAGGTAACTGAATTCTAAGTGCTATACTGGATAATAAGATTCTATACCATGCTACAATTTGCAAAGAAATTTTATATGTATAATTTACATCTGTTTATCCAAATAGTCACTTGATTTGATGAGGATTGCAAAACATTTTCAACATGAAATAAAGGATACCCAGCTCACCTATTGGCATTCTCATGGTCACAGCGAGACGGAAGCTGAGTCAAGGTTCCTGGTTATATCTACTCAATAATAAGTTTTGGATTTTTATATCAATAATGTAAATATGAAAACAATATTTACTTTCTCTCTTGAATAAAATTTCAATATATTGTCTAGGACATGAACAAAAGTATCATTCTTGAGGACTAATAGTACTGCTAACATCTATTTTTGTATGTAACTCTTTTTTATGAACAGAGTTTATTGTCTGACATTAGTGTAATGTTAATAAATATGTTGTAGGACTTTTCTTACATGAAATAACTTTTGAATACACCTCACTAAAATGTTCATTCCCACATGCCTATGTCTTTATTTCTTTTGTGTTTATTTATGGATGAAATGATCTTTCATTCATTTGAAAATGAACTCTTACTAATCTTACTTACATAAGATGTTCTTATTTTCATATGTTCTAATTATTTTATAGTTCCAGATTCAATCAATCATATATAAAATATAGCAAATTAATGGAGCTAAATTTGGAATTAATATATTTTAGCCATTGTATGTTTATTACAGTTTTACATGTTAATTCTGAAAAAAAAAGAAACAATGTGGCTTAAATTGATAATGCCTTATTTAAAAACAGTTTCAGTGACTTTATCCAGTTGTAGCACCATGAGTCTGACTGATTATTCTTGCATCCTATGTGTTGTTACATTGCAATCTCTCATTCCTTGCAAGCAGGGTAGATATTCTTTCCTACACTGTTAAATTTGGTCCAGCCTCACAGCTGGCTTTGGAAAAAGTGATGTTATGGTAGTTCCTATGCCTTCATGATTTTCCTCTAACATTTGAAAACGTGTCTCACCACCATGTAACAAATTGTACACTAGTCTGTCAAGTGACAAAAACAAATAAACAAACAAACAAAAATTTGTTCAATTGTCCTAATTTTCTAATTGATAGATAATCAGTGTCCCAAACTGAACCTCCTGTGAATGGTTGCAGAGAGGAGAAATGAATGACTCAGTCCAGTCACAAGGAAGACGTTCCCTGTATCCAGCCATGGGTGATGCCTCACAGGAGCAGGACCTGCATACACTGGTGTCAGTGTAAGCCATTCAATTGTGACTTGATTTTACCATTTTTCCTGTCATTATCATTTTGAGATTCCACTCCTACCATCTGAGAACATGGTTTTATTTAACAAAATTCATTATATGTGTCAGTACCTAAGATTAGATGAGGGCATCATAGGTCCTCTAATCCAATATAATTCTTGTCTTTATGAAGCAATAATTTAGGCACACAATCATAAATGGCTGTGTTATGTAAATAAATAGTGTGGGTAAGAGTTATACAGGCAAAGAAAGCCAAACATTGGTAACAAAGTACAAAATCTAGAAGAGATGCATAGAATATATGAGCTTTTACAGCCCTCAAACCGGACCTTAATTTATTAAACCACTTTATTTTAAATTTGATCTCCCAATACAAATGTTTAATCAAACAATGGCATCTGAGATGGATGTATACTTCTCAGATGAAGAAATATAAAAGGCAAGTGTGTGAAAAAAGGTTGAGCATCATTGGCCATTTGAGAAATGAAAATTAAAACAACACTGAGATTCCATCCCACTCCAGAAAGAATGACTATCATCAAGAAGTCAACCAGTAACAAATGTTGGAAGGGCTGTAGGAAAAAGGAACCTTTCTCCATTGTGGCTGAGAGTGTAGACTGGTGCAATCACTGTGGGAATCAGTGTGGAGAATCATCAAAAACCTAGGACTAGAGGTCCCATTTGACCCGGATTTTTCCCTCCTGGATATTTTTCCAGAAGAACTGGAAACATCATATTACAGCAATATATGTGTACATATGTTTATAGCAGCTCAATTTGTCATAGCTAAATCTTGGAAACAACCCAAATGCCCATCAACTGAGGAATGGATGTAAAAGATGTGGTTGTTTTATTCAATGAAATATTACTCAGCTATAAAAAATGGTAAACTCCAGGTTTTCATAGATAAATGGATGCAACTAAAAAGCATATTCATAAGTGAAGTAAGACTCATATGTGTAAACATCATATTGTCTCTCTATTGTACGATTCTAAAAGAGTAGATATAATCTGAAAGTTTTTATAGATACTGTGAAAGGGAAAAACCTATGTAAAGGGAAGTAACAACAGGATAAGGGACAAGAGAAAAAAATAAGGAAGGGAAAAAGAAATATATATGCATATACAAAAGATAGCTTGGATAATAGTACTGATGACTTCTGCTCGTCTACTGAAAGGAATAGTTAATGCTTAATTTTTCTCTTTCTCCTTTTTACTTTTGATCTTTTTGCATATTTACATCTGCTAATCTGAACAGCTAATTTGAAGACAATGACAATATGCAATACAGCAAGCGTTGTTCAAATCTTACTATTTTATTTAGTGAAATTCTGCAATATTTCTATTTTTTGCATTATTTTAGTCATTTTAAAAAATAACAGAGATAATATTAGTAGCACTATAATTTGTGGGTAATAAATATCCACAGAAGATATTTTAGCAAAATTATAACAAAATAAGAACATTTACCTTAATCAGATCACTCCAAGTTTATGTCAATCATCAATGTAAGCTGGAACTAGAGTAAATTTTTACAGCTAAGAAAGAATAAAAAAAGGTGTAACACAATATTGTAAAAGACACTACAGTGTGTAATAAAGAAGGAATGAATTATAGAAAAATAAAAATAAATGAATTTTAGCTATCAGAAACGTGAGATGATGAATTTCATTTGATAAGACATCTGGCTTGTGCTTCTTCCTCATGTGTTACAAGCAAACTTATACAGTTCTGCAGTAAATGCTAAGTAATTAAAGCCACCTACTATATATCAAGAGATACACAGTAATATTTGCTCTCAAAATTTTATATATATTTTGAAATAATCCTATACAAAAAATAAAAGCATTATGTGCTATTTTATATTATGATTAAGAAGTGAAATTATGGAGATGCACAACTTTTTGTTCTTAAGAGCATGTATTACAAGTCTTCATCTGAGAAACATGCTTATGCCTGAGAAACATGCTTATGCATAGAACAGAGATCCTGATAACCAGAAGAGAATAGAAGAGATGATAGCAGCAACAGTCCAATATTCAGCTGAAACAGTGATTATGGAAAGATGATTGGGTGGCTGGTGTGATGGCTCAGTAGAATAAGCGCTTCCCTGGCAAGTGCATGGGCCTGAGTTCAATTCTCAGTTCTGCAAAAAAAAAAAAAAAATTCCTTGGATAGGGGGGCCTGTACATTAGCTCAGTTGTTTAAGTGACTTCTTAAACAACGCAATCAAAACGCTGTGGTTTGATCCCCAGATCCTCAAGTTGTATCAGAGCCAGCAAAAAAGGCATCCTGAGCCAGAAAAAAAAAAGAAAAAAACTTCTGAACATTAAAATAGAAAGATGATTGAGACAAATCAGCTGATTTTCACAATGCAAAAATCACGAAAGGCAGTTGGGAAGCTTGTCTCTGCAGTATACAGGCAGTGTAGAAGTCAGGATTTTACACATTATGGACACACTACTGGAACATTTTATATACTAAACACACACACACACACACACACATATATATATATATATATATATATATATATATTGTAGTTTTATGTATAATAAAATACTTCTAGGTTTGGGACTTCATATAAAAGAAAAAAACCCTCAATCTTGGGGTCAAGTAGATGGCTATGATAAATTTGAGAGGAACAAACACCTCTGAAGAAACTTTTTAATATACCCTTGATGATAAATTCATGGTCAAAATGCTGGGAACTTACGAAAGAAAAAGCTGGCATAAATATTCATTAAGAAAAATATTGTCAGGGCTTAAGAAGTGATCACTGCCTTTTAACGGTCAACAGGTGGTTGAATTTTACTGATTTCAAACAAAGAATATTTGGAAAGAGCCTGGACTTTTTGGAAAGATTTTGATTTGGGTTGTTAATTACTTTGAAGTTTAAGCATCTTTAAAACATGACTGGAGCTACTTTTTAGTAAGCAGATTAAAGAGAGGTCAGAAGTGATTACAAAGATTTACATGTTTTTAATTCAACTGCCTTAACAGACAATCAAATTGGAGATGTTTAAAAATAAAATGCTACAGAAAGTTTGCATTCAAATAGAACTTAAGTAAGCCCTGCTCTCATGCAAACATCCAGTCAGGATGATGGCATTCACAGAAGAGAGGACCCAGTATTTTGTTCAAGAGAATGGAAATATATTACAAAAAAGAAACAGATCTGTGAAACAGTTAAGTGCAGGCAGAGTATTAGTTTTATTATAAATTAGTGTTTGCCTCTGTCATGGAGAAATACTGGCAATAGCCTTATTTTTTACGTTGCTCAAAATTGACAGCTGTACACATTTTCCATTTTGTTTCCATTTCACTCGGTTTGAAACCTTGAAAATACCTTTTAAGCTATAGACTATTAATTTTAGGATGAGCTAAGCAATCACATCCTGAATAGTTCTTTCAGATTTCCTTTCAAAAAAGAAGCTAACTAAATTTATATGATACAGTGACAACCATTCTTGGTGAGTCTGGCTTTGATGTTATTAACACATCCAGATAACAGTGTGCTCCAGCACTTGGGATCTTGCCGCACCCTTATCTTCAAGAGAAATGAAAGACAAAAAAAAAGACACACAGCACAGCTGGAGAGCCGAGTCATCTTGTTCAAATAAACTGCCTTTTTATGAAAGAAACATGTATGAACACTGTATAAAAATGCATCCAGAGCATTCCAGTGGCTGTGATTCTCACAGTAACAAAAGCTGAAGCTCTAAGAGAAGTAGAAATTTTCAAAAAAAAATAGAAGAGAATATCTCAGAGTGTATACTAGGAAGAAAAGAGAAATGCTGGGGAGGGAAAGGTAGATGAATGTTTCAAAAATCAGAATATCCTCCAAAGACTATGGTAGACAGATTCAGATATATACCTCTATTACAAATTTTGAAATACAGAGCTACACATTATTAAAGATGTCTAGGTTCACAATTCTCATACATTAAAATTTAGAACAATATATGCACATGCATAAATATTCTTTAAAAACTCCTTTGTAAAGAAGCATACATGCCTACCATGTATATATTTAATGTAGTAACATAAAGCCACATTAGGTATGCATGCAATAATGTCATCTTCCAGAATTCTTTTCATAATTGCAAAGTCTCAAAACAAACCATTGAATTGAATCTGTTTGAATAAATAGCATATGTGTGTTTGTTATGCATAATGGATGCATCTTGCTTTTAACATTTGGTGTATAAAAATAAGTTCTAAAGTGCTCCAGAATATTATCAAGTTGTGTCATTTGTTATCACTACTGCTGAATTCTTCATCATGATTCACACATGCTGCCCGCTCCTAAGGAAAAGAATTTCATAGCAGATCATTTATCCTGTACTTTTAGTGCATACCAATTTCTAAAGGAATACTAAATTCATGGATAATAAGCTCTGCATAAAGATTTTAATTGTAAGCATTACTATTCTGAATAAAGAAATAAAAACTGAACTGGAGAAATCAAAACAACTATAGATTTTGGGTTAAATCAAATATATTCATCATAGTATCCTTAGCGGCATGAAAAATATTCTGATGGATATTCATGAACATGCTTTTCAAACAACTGTTTTTCTCTAGAATTTATGGGAGTTTATGGAAATATAATCAAATGTTTCATCTCTGTTCAAAATCCATATGCTTTTTATAGGTGTTTTTCACTGGCTCATGGAAGAGCAGATGATAGAATGTGGCCTTTGCCTGAGGGTAAGATGGACAATTTCTGGAGTACTAATAGAAACAGAAAATAAGGAAAATATAAGATGCTCAAATACACTTTGTAATTAGGCTACAGATTTAATTAAGTGTGTGTTTGATTGATTGATTGATTGATTGATTTGGTGCAGGATCTCACTATGCAACTTGGACTCATAATGATCCTCATGCCTCAGCCTCCCCAGCACTGGGATTATAGGCGTGCACCACAATGCCCAGTTCCGATGACTGGCTTGGCACAGGGCTGGCAGAGAATGGGGTACCGGGGATCAAACCTAGGTTCCTGCACTTGCCAGGCAGGCACTTAGACTGCTAAGCTATCTTCTTGGCCTTAAATTTCTTATTTTGAATTAAAGAAATTTATTATGATTGAAAGGAAGCAGAGATTACACCTTAATGCTTAAAACATGCACAGGAGCAATGGCCCATCTTTGATCATGCAGCTGTTTTTATTGCTATGAGGTGAAGAACATGATGGCCTTCACAATGTAAAAAGACAACTGTTGCCATCCATATGTTTAAATACTTCATGATTAGAATAGGGGAATTTAAATGCATCCTGGAAAGTGGAATGATTAGATATGGTTTATTCCCTGGAGGATCTTGTCATTGAAACTTAACTCCAGTAGGACAGTTGGTAACAGCTTTAAGAGGTGGAGCCTAGCAGAAGGGAAGTAGGGCCTGGGAGTTCATGCTGTCTGGGGAAGCGGCAAGTATTCTGAGATGGCACTAGTGCTTATGATACCTGGTCCTCACAGTGCAGAGCCACCTCACTTTGCGGTTTGCTCTGAGCAAGCCATCCTCCATTGGGCTTCCCTGCCACATTGGGACACATCCAGGAAGACCTCACCTGTTGGGACTCTTAGTAATCGCCTCTCTATAATCTGGAGTAAAAAATATCTCTGTAATATGTAAATTATGCCTATTGAACTAATTTGATGAAGGACCTAGGGGCACATGTCTGTCATCTCAGCTCTCACGAGGCTGGGGCAGGACTGCCATGAGCTTAAGGCTATTCTGGGCTACACAGAGAGTTCAAGTCCATCCTGAGCTCTGATGACACCTTGTCTGAAAAACACACAAAACTCCATCTCAGGTATTTTGTAATAGCTATGCTAAAGACTAATAAGTTTGTATTATTTATAACTATTTAAACTTAGTGATAGACTTACCTGTGTTACTAAATTTAGTCATGGTTAAATGTAATGTGTATTATAGCAAGGGACTACCACACTTATAATAAAGCTTGAGAGATGAGCAATTCTGTTTCAACTGAATAAAGTCACTGATTTTTCAACCAGTTTTAAAGAAAATAAATTTAATGATTTTCCCCCTAAAAGTAGGTTTTATAAATGGAGGTATGGATCAAATAGCAAAAACCTGTAGGTTAATGGTCATGTTGTTTATGCTTTATTTTGTATCAATATGGCACTGCCAAAATCATGCAGAGCATGAGGTCATTATGCTTATCATTTACAAAATTAAAAAAAGAAACTTGGAAAATGGTTCCAGTTTTCATGTGGCGTTGGCAGAAGAACAGTGGACCATTTACGGTGTTTGGTGCCAGTAACATTTTAGCGCTGGAGCCATATCAGTACTGTGAAACATCTTTCATAAAAATGAAGAAAAACTGAACTCTAGCCTTGTTTTCTGTTCTGTAGCTTTTAGAGCTTCATGCTCAGAGATGCCGAATCAGATATCAAAATACAGATGAGTGTTCCTCTAAGAATCTCCCACATGCGTTGAAATTTGGGACTTAGAACACTGTCTGCCATTAAACATTTTGAGCCCTCTTTATACTGAGCTTCTGGAATTTAACTCAGATGGTTCTGTCTTGTGTCTGGACTGTAGGAATTTGTATTTGTCAACATTCTGCAATTCCATTTTCTGCTGGTTTTATTCTTTAGTTTTTGATTCATTCACTTTTCTAAGCCTGTAAGTGCCAGAAAGGCTTGTGGATCCTTCCGTGGGGTGCAAACACCTCTCTCTCTCTCTCATGACCACACTCATTTCTTTTAAAACATAAATAAATGTTAGATGCTGTCTTTAACTGGCTATTATTAGCCACCATTCATCAAAGATTCAAACCGTGAAGCAAACTTTCTTCTCTTCTGTTACTATAGTTTGGTAAAAAGAGAGGGGCTAAATGCTAGATAAGGGATTACTTGCCTGAACATTTCAGTTACAGTAACAACTCTTATTGAAGGAATTAAATGTTTCTTTGACTAAAGATATTTTAATAATTTGTTTAGCCTTAGATAATTTTCTTCTGTTTGTTTCGTATAAATAGGTTTTCAACTTTATTGCTCAGTTCATTGAGGAGAAATCTTTTCTTAAAATCATCACAGTGTGTAGTGTTGAACACCCTACACCCGTTTGTCTGTCCCTAGATTAGAGGACCTTTAGGTAGGCCTTCTAGGCATGAAATCATTATATTTTTGTATTTAAAAAGGATGAATTAAAATCTGTAACTTATTTTGTGTTCAGTAATGTATGCTATGAAATACATACTAGTGAAATTTTATTCCTTCTTTTTGTTAGGTTATTATATGATTGTAAAATATTAACTGCATAAAATCAGATCTAAATATTTGAGCCCCTTCTCACAGAACATACATAGAACTCAGGAGAAAGCAGCTGACAGCTGGATATGCATTCTTATATGGAAATAAAGAGGGTTAAAGTAACCTTGAAATGTAAAACATTTGAGTTTAAATTTTAACTTTGATCCTTACCAGTTAAAATCCTTAACTTTGACATATTTATAATATGTCATAGTTGAACTTTAGCAAGAACAGACTGCCATTCCTGAAACAAAATTTTAGAGAATTTTATCAATTTTCCCAAATATTTAGCTTAATCTTTGCTATAAACACCAAAGATATTTTATAGGCTTCAACATCTTTTCATTGTCTGCATTTTCTTCAATATCTGATTGATCTTATTCATTGATAATGGTTTTAATAAAGTTTTATCCATTTTTTGTACTTTGCCTTTATGGGCCAAAATAAAAAACCTAAAATTTATATTTGAACTGAATCAATTGTATTCTTTTAGTGCCAAATGTCTCATGAGATTTGAACAGTGATTTGTTGTATTAGTTATTAGTGGAAAGTATTTGGTTAGTGAATTTTCTTATATAAAATTCAGAACTTGGAGGTCTCAAATATTATATAGCAAGGAATATTTGCAATACAAGTGTATATTGGAAAAGCATATTGTGGGAACAACTAGAACTCTAGGAAGTTATTTCAAGTTATTTTTTGAAATAGTACTCAGATTGGGAGCCTAATTCAGTGAGAAAGCTCTGGCCTATTATGCTAGAGGACACAAAATTGATCTACCAAAGTGAAAAGTAAATAAATGAAAATCAAAAAAAAGACCCTCATGATCATATCAATTGAAATATCATAAGATAACTAAAGAGGTTTGATTTTTATGTAGTATGAACTGAATGTTGATAATGCAATCCAAACACTGTGCTTTTATAGAAATTGTCATTCTTGTCCATATTTCATTATGACAACATACCCCTTTTATATTCTTTCTGCTCGTTTTTTTAAGGTATTTAGAACAGGATTTGCAAGGTCTCACTGCATAGAACAGACTCATAGTGGTTCCCCCTTTTTCAGCTTCCCAAATGCTGGGATTACAGGCTTGCACCACCATGCCCAGTTTCAATCACCATCGCAGGGTGCCACAAGGGTGGGGTCTGTTTGGCATCCTGGGAATCGAACCTCAGCCACTGTGCTCTGCCTAAGCTGGCGCTTTAGTCCACAGAGCTATTTGGCCTGCCCTCTTTCTATTCATTTTAAATTTTATTTTTATTTAATGATCATAAATTGGAGCAAAATCAGTCAGCAACCATTTATTACCTGCTTTCAGCCAGGTACTCTGTCAACAGTATGCATGGTCATTGGAAATACAGAACCAAAGATGGAGCCCTTCTAAGACAATACAGACTTTCTTTAACTTCTGATACTGCCCAGTTTCTCTTACAGTTTCCTGCGTCTGTGTCAAGCTTTGCTTTGTCCTCCACTATATCATATTTTTCTTTTTTGGCAGAAGCAGGGACTAAACTCAGGCTGTTACACTTGCTAGGGAAGCCCTTATTCCTCTGAGCCATCTCCCTGGCCCTCCACTGTACTCTTTTGCTCTCTAATCACCTGTATTTGTTCTCTGCTTTATCCCTTCATAGAGCTTTGTTTCTATTTTCAACTACATATCCATATTTCTACTACAAAGATGGAGTTCTAAATGCTTCCACTTTCAAAAAGAGTCTTAATTACTATACAGATATTTTCTTCCTTCCTATTTCTATGTGACACCTCTTTATAGAATTCTTGAATTGCTAACTCATCTTATTTTTCAAGGCCAACCTCTTGTCCCATCCCTGGTTCATTTTTATTTATTATACATGTCAATTATTTCTCTCTCATTTATTTTGTATAATGTTGTACAATATTTACACTGTATTTCTTAGTAGTCTTTTTCCAGCTATATTATAGCTTCATTATGAAAACAATTTAGGCTTTCATGTTCTTCTATGGGTCATATCCATATAGTAAATATTCAGGGAAGAACTGTGGACAAATAAAATCAGTGAATCAAAGTTCCATTATTGCTAGCCTGTTCTAAATTTCTATTTTATTGTTGTGTTTACTTTTATTTCTTTAAAATTAAAAAAGAATGTCTTTAATGTCTAGTGTCTGTGTTAACAATCACCATTAGGAACTTGAGTGTATTTACCAACCTTTTTAGAATTTACTTCAGATAGTGAAAAAGAAAATTTAGATTTGTTTCTACATGAAGAAAACATTCCTCCATTGAGAAGTGAGTATCACAGGTGTGTGGGCGACTACCTGCAGGACTGGGTCACCTCTGAAGGCTGTTGGGGCAGCACACAGCCTAAGAAGGACAAGGCCAAGGCAGCGTTGCATCCGCCACCGAGACGGTTAACCCATCTCCCTACGAATGCCAACTTTCAGGCCCAGATTTCTTCACACAAATCAAACCAGGGAGAAGTGATTATGTGCCCGGTGCAGGTGCAGAGATTTGTATAGATAAAATGAGCTGTATTTCACCTACAGGATGATGCACCTCAGTACAGCAGCACAGGCAGCTGTTAGCTGTGGACAAGCTCAGAGGGAGGCAGCAGGGCCCACAGAACACACTGGGGAAGCAGCATTGATGTGTTGCTTCGTGAAAAAGACCAGGTAGACCTGGGCACCTGACATTGGCCTGACATATTTCTTTGGGGGGGATGGATGGATTTAGCCCATTATTAACAGGTATGGATTGGTTATACGCACCAGAGATTAATTACATAAATATATATAATAAATATATAAATATAAAATTATGTGGTACAAAAGAATTACCAAAGATCAATGTTTTTGTTTGCATACTTAAACCTTGTTCATGTATATTAGACAAGACAAACGTCCTTTTTAAATTACATGAATTAAAATGCAATTTGCCACTGAGAGAACCTAAACAAAGTTTTTGCATAATACTTTAAAGCTGATTCTCCATGAAGTGGGCAGGCGAAATATTGGAAGAATACAGCAAAACTTAATTCAAGGCATCCAATTATAGCACAATTATCTGGGATGCTGCATTAGCAGAGTGACAGGTTGACTGAAGAACTGAAATGGGCACATGGGGAAAATGTCTACTTCTGGATCAAGGGACTGCGCTTGTCCTCCCAAGCTGTATTCCTCCTTGCACAGAGAATTTTATGCTTGCTTTGTTTGTGTGTAATAAACCAAACTACAATATAAGAATAATTAAACTCATTTTGTCTGTTTTATAATTAAAACAGGGTCAGTGACTAAGAGCCTGCATAGGCAAGTGTAGGGACTGGGGTTAAATCTTTGCCACCACAGGCCACGCCAGCCATGCCTGGGGCACGCTGAGTGGGGGACCAAGTCCAGGCATGGTGGTGCATGCCTGCCATCCCAGTGCTGGAGAGGCTGAAAACAGGAGGATCACATCGAGTCCGAGATGGGTAATGAGACCGTGTACCACATACATAAAATGAAAAACATAAAATAAAATAGAAAAAATTATATATAATTAAAACAGCTCAAAGAGTGGCTTACATATCATCATGTGGGCCTTGGAAAACCCTAGGCTTCAGTCTTTTTTCTATGAATTATCATTTGCATAATCTTAAACCTGACAATATTCTATTGTGCAAGGACTGGTGATACAGCTCAGCAGACTAAGCACTTGCTCAGGTAAGTGCAGGGGCTAGGGTTCGATCCCTGGCACCTCATTCTGCACCAGGAGCACTGAGCTGCGATGGAATCTGGGCATGGCACACACCAGTAATCCCAGGGCTGGCAAGGCTGAAAACAGGAGGACCACTAGAAGCTGCATAGTGAGACCCTACACACACACACACACAAAAAAAAAAAAAGCAATGAAAAAATCCCTTAAAAGCAATACTCTATCATGCAAAAATATTTCTCTACCATGTAAGTTTTAATGATGAGGAGGAAAAGAAAAATATCACTTATAAGTTTAGAACACATAGCATAAATCCTCAGTGTTTATCTTATTTTTATTATTTATATTTCTTTAAGTATGTAGAGTTACACCTTATAGTCTCTTATCTTTTATTTTTATTGGGTACAGATTTGTGCTGCACATAATTTGTTTCATATCTACATGTCTGACTATTTTTTGAGCGAGGATCTTGCTATGAATTTCCTCTGTCTGTGAACTTTCTTCATAGTCCAGGGTGCTCTCAAACTTACAGTGTCCTTCCTGCTACCACACCTAGCCATAGAACTTTTTTTATCATGATTAAAACAACTAGTAAAAGGTTGATAAAATATTAGCACAATACAGTTGATGGGACACTGGCCAGTTATTTGTCATCTGCTTACCCATATCTCTTCTGAGCTTTATGCTATCTGTCCACATCTGGCGTCTTGCTGATTTGATGTAGTTCTATATTAAGAGACTACTGGAAAATAAATATCTGTATTTATTCAAGCTATGTAGGTCTAAGAAAACCACCAACTCTGGTCAAAACTTCTTTAGCTGTTCCTGGCTCACAGTACTCAGGCAATCTATTTTTTTACTTTACCTTTCTATTCCTGGAAGTGCTTATGGCTTGATGCTAATGTACCCTCATCAACTCTTGCACCCTGTCTTAATTCCATCCACATTCCATTCTACATTTTTTGTGAGACTTCAATTCGTGAGACTACATTCTATACAAGATCTTTAACATAGGATTTGAGACTGCATTTGGATACACATGCTTCTCATAATAAATCAGATCATACACATCATGAAGTAGAAACTGTTTTGAGATTTAACTGCCTATATCTTTAAACTTTATTAGAACATGTTTTCAGTACATAATGATTATATTCATTGTGGAGAACTGATACATGTTAGCACACATCTCAATGTTGTTTTTCATTTTTGTTCATTAGTGTCTATTATACTTGACTACCATTGATGTTAAGGTATTGAGAGGTAGACAGGATTCAAGACGTGGCACTGGCAAGTACAGAAGACAATAAGAATTACAACCAAACAATGAACCTTGAATTGTCAATACCAGCTGTAAGTAGAAAAATCGAAAATGTTCTAGGTGACCTTAAAAATAATACTTGTCTTCTTTATGAATGTATTTAGGGTTGGGTCAACAGAGTCTGTAGGATCTTGCTACATAGATCGGACTCATAGTGATTTTCTTGTTTTCAGCCTCCCACGTGCTGGGATTACAGGCACACACCACCATGCCCAGTTTCAATCATTGTCTTAGCACACCCTGGGGGCCAGGCCAGTATGGCAGACCAAGGATCAGACCTTGGCCTCTGCGCTTTGCCTAAGCAGGGTGCTTTAGTCCGCTAAGCTTTCTGGCCAGTCCCTATCTTTTTTATATCTGTATGATAAATACTACTGAAAATTGGGTCTAAACATAATTTAATGACAGTAATATGGTAAGATCCATTAAATAAAAGGTTTCATAAGTCATAAATTCGTTCAGGACCTGAGTGAGAATTCTTTGTGTGAGTCTTGCAATAAAAACTTTTTCAGAGAAACATGGAGTATCTTGGACAGCTCAGTATTCCTGCATCTTCATCACTTAAGATCGCTGCCTTTTTTGTTGTTATTTGATGAGTGCTCACAGATGCACAACCACTTCACCTGGGAAGATATCCTGTTCCTTGAAAATAGAAGTAGTAGCCTTTCTCCACCTAGTTTCATAAAAATTACTGAAGTGTATACAATGTTTTCACAACTACCAATTAGCCACAAGCAATGTAAACATTCTGCACTAAAAATGTACTAATAAATTTCACAAAACAGAAATAAATGGTGAAAAATTTGAATGATTATTTTTCTCAACTTCCTAGAATATAATCCAACTTTTAAATTATATTCCAAACTTTTAAAGTTATAAACTGTGTATTAATGTAAAGTTTATAACTTACTTCAATACATGATAAAATTTCTTTGACACATTCAAGCATAATTTTCTCATGTAACTGACAGATTTGAAGGATTAGCTTTGCATCACAATAGTGAAGTAACCCAGAAAGTAAATGTGGTATCTTTTTTAGAAAGAATGTTTGCAAATAAATTCATGACCATGCCAAGTTCAGTCAGATGAACCAGGGAAGTATAGAGAGTAATGGATTCCAAGAGCAACAAACCAAACAGAAAAATATCTTTAAGTTCTGGTATAATCAGTCTTATTGGCAAAATTGCACTCATTCTGCTTTGTGAGTTAAATTTCTTGGCTCAGATTATAACAGAATTTGGGCTCTAACAGATTATATTTTAGTTTCCATGAAGCCTATTTTGAATACAATATCATACTACAATTTCAATAGCTTCCAGGTAGCAGAATCTTCTTGTAACGATATAGAGCTAGAAAAAATGTTTAAAGGTCAGTTATTGTGATATTCAATGCATCAATACCCTTGGAAGCTTTGACTTCAGTAGTTTATACATCAAAGAAAATGCAGAAGATGTTGTACATCTCATGAACACTGGAGGTGACAAACTGATTAAGGTTTCCTTAAGAATGAGGAGATCAGATGTTTTCTAGTCTACTCTTACACCTATGATTCTGTTGTGTGGAAAGCTGATTTGTATTTTATAGTGGGGATATCTTGATTCTTACCAATTTAAACACTCACATTGATCAGTAGACCCAGGTTCCCTAATACAACAAAGCTGGTGTAATGGGAAAAGATTCTATACTTCAAAGTCTGGGGTACATTGCAAATGTTTACATTGTTTTCATCTGAACACTTTGTGGCTATTTCCCTGTGATTGTGCAATGTGACATGGGCATTATTGATATTTTTGAGGGACTATTTGATATTGTTGCCAAGTTCCACCATGCAAAATATGTGTTTACAGAAGTTTAGAGATGGCTAAAAAAATTTAAGCTAAATTTTTGAGAATTTCCGCTACTTCTTCATATACAACTTCTGGTTTGTGCCTACTTCCAGAATGTGACTGTAATAGACAGCCTGAGCAAGTTACTCATGAACCATTGGATTCTGACCCACTGTGGGAGAGCGAGCAGAGGGGCAAGTACTGAGTGGAAACTCATTGACCTGCCTCCCTCACCACTTGAATGAACACACTCAAGGCAAATTGTCAATCATACCAATATTGATTCTGTGGAGAATTTTCAAAGATAGCACAGTTATGCAATCTTGAAGGATGAGTGCATGTTATTCATATTGCTTATCTGTCCTTTATGGTAGTCCATCCTCTGTAAAAGCCAGATGGTTGGAGAATTATTTTACAGCGTTTTGAATTGCACAACATGGTGTGACCAAATGTAGCTGCCATTGCAGGTGTAACGGTGCAGGAAGAAAGCAGCACAGCCCATAATATCTACAGTGCGACTCTTAATGAAGCAATTGTGCCTTCCTCAATTTCACTTTGGAAGACCATAAAAATGGAATTTACCTTAGCCTGGAAGGAAAATGGAAATAGCTATGCTGGGCTGTCTCTGGGCTCTATCAATTTTCCTTGACTTAATAATGTGGTGCTGAACACGATACAGGGCTTGATACAGGATCAATGAGGTATAGTCTATGTTGATGAAGATTAGAGAGCAAGAAATTACATGCATCCTAGATGTTTCCTTAAGACGCATGCATGAAGAGTGTGGCAGATAAACTCCACTGTACCTCAAGAGCTGGCATCATTTCTTCTGAGGTGCTAAGCTAATGCAATCATGTGTATTATTTACTCTAATGTTGACATCAAATCCCTGTATCTCATATTGTCTGCATTATTTTTTTAAAAAGTCAATTTTATGGTAAATCATTTGTATATTCAGAGCTAAACATTAAGCTACCTAGTTAATATTTGAATTATTGTTTCATGTACAACCCCGTGGTTCAAGCAAGGTGTGCAGCCCTTACACTTGGGTTTGGAGTCTACATATTCAGTGAGGCTGGGTCATTTCTTCTCCAGTTTACTTATTGTCTTGGCTCAGACAATCACTATGTTTTCCAAGACCTTAGTTGTACAGAGCAGTCTCTATAAGTGATAATGCATTCACTGTGCATTGGCAGTGCCATAGTGTTCAGATGTTTGCTTAAGCCTTATACCAAAGCTCAGTGGAATATGCACTTCCCTGGCAAGCACAAGGTCCTGAGTTCAATCAATGGTTCAGCAAAAAAAAAAAAAAAAAAAAAAAAAAAAAAAAAAAAAAAAAAAAAAAAAAAAAAAAAAAAAAAAAAAAAAAAAAGAGCCTTATACTCTTATACTACATGTTCCATGAAGCTAGTTTTAGATGAGTTTTATATTTTAATTGATGAACTCTGAACTCTGAATCAAGCAGATGACCTTCCATAATGTGTCTCAGTCTCATCCAGCCTGTTAAATCCTGGGTCAGCTCTTCCCTGAGCAGACGGAAATGTTGTCAGCAGAAAGCCTTCAGACTTCATCTGCAACACAGGTTTAGCACCCACCTGACTTTGGGCTTCAATTACAATGCTCCTGAATCTCTCTAAGCTGCCAGAGCACTTCTTAGAATTTGAACTTGTCAATTCTCCACAGGCATGTCGCCTGATTCACCCTTCACTCTATTCCCAAACAGACTCTACATGTTCCATTTCTATGAATGACTCTTGATAATACAATCCCCTATTTTTCTTTTCTTACTGTTTATTTTTAATACTATTTCATTCTTTTTTCTTGAAGCCCAAGGAAGGAAAATTCTTGTTTTGAGCCATTTAAGTAACTTACTGTTCTTTGTACCTTCATCTTTGCCATAGAATCCATAAGTAAACTTCTTCAAGTCTCTTCTGAACAATCTGAGATGAATGCATCTGCTTTTGGAGCCCCTCACTGACACATAACTCATTTTTCTATTATTATTTTTATTATTATTATTATTATTACTATTATTTATACGTTAGTCTTTAACATACTCATGCTTTGTATCGTTCATCAATATTGATGACAGGAGTCATGTCATAAAACTAATCTTCTAGTATATGAAAATTCCTTTGTGACCTAATTAAAATTCCTCAAAATAACGTGTGCCAACCACTACATTCACTGTTACAAAGCTTACACATTAGGAAGTGAATTACGTTGCTGTGGTAATTTTTCATTTACAATTTGGATGGTTTTTATAGTCTTGGAGAAATAGACAACAAATGCAGTAGTTAAATTTATATGAAAACTACGCATAGTTAAAAGATTAAGTAAATGTTTCATAAGTGAAATGTGTACATATTTTAATAACTAAATTTTCTTAATTAATAATAATTATATTTAGGAGAAATAAATGATTTCAAATAGGACTACTACTTGAAACTATGATCAGAATACATAAAAATATATAAAAGATACTTTTTTAATGTCTTATGTTTTAAAATTATTATAAGAACACAAAATACATTTTGGAACACATCTCAGTTAGAAGTCTTATTCCTTAGGGGAAAATGGTAATTTAGAAAGCAGGAGTGTCTTATAAACAGAAAAATAATTACATGATTTATTAATGCCCATTATTTTAAGAGTAAAGAAATTAGATCTTTAAGATCTTCAATTCACTGGGGTCTGATAGTGTTGTAACACAAAGCAAAGGTGTTTTCAAGAATATTGACTATGAATGAGTTTGAATGGTGAAGTTGTATAATCAGTTCTTTTATTTTAACAGAACCAAAAATACACTATCTGGCAAATCCATGAACCTTTCAGGCCATTCTTCAAAATCAGATGAATAAATTTTCTCCTTTCAATTTAGATGTGTATGTCTGAAACTCACATATCTCTCTATGTATTTTATTTTCTATAATGTTATGCAAGGAGACACCATAGGAGACACAGGCTCATTAGTTTAAAATAAAGCAACAATCTAGAGGTACAAAAATGGCTCGACTGTTTTAATATTTTTCTGACTGATGATATCTCTCTTTCACAAATAAAAAATAATACTTTATAAAAATATTGCTAGTGACACTGTAAATAACGCTTGCTCTATCTTACAGTCTAGAAATATGAACAGATGCAAACAAAATAATTAGCTTGTGATTTTGAGAACTTGTGTGTCTGCATAGTTTTCCCCACATGAAATGCCACAATTAAGTTTTCAACACCCACACTCTGGGTTCACTTTTTGCTCAATTAAAAATCCCCATAGGCTTCCCAACTTATTATAACTTGTGTGTGTGTGTGTGTGTGTGTGTGTGTGTGTGTGTGTGTGTGTGTGTGTGTGTGTGTTTGGCCAGCTCAGCCCACCCTGGGGTCACGACTGGTGATCCAAGGGTGGTCCCTGAGTGCTTACCTATGCTTGCCTAAGCAGGCGCTTTTGACCTCTGAGCTATCTCGCTGGCCCCCCCAACTTACTTTGCTCTCCATAAACAGCAGCTCCAAGTCCTGATCCTTCTGTCGCTCTGTGTCTGATCTCTTATTCTTGTTCTCGCTGCCTCTACCTGAACCTGATCACTATCATTTCTTTTTGATCATCCCTTATAATTGGTGTTTTCTGTCACCTAAATCTTCCACACATAATCTATTTTTTTTCACTCTTAACAGAATAATGTCTTTTAAAAACTGTGAATGACTCCCACTTCAAAACCTCTTTACTTCCCTGCTAATATCCATATATTCAAGAGTAAAATCTTCTAAGGTCTAAAATACCTTTCTTGTGCCATCTCCACCATAACCTTTTCAGCAGCAGTTCACCGTACTTGTCACTTCAAGCTATACTGGACTTGCTTCTCACTTTAGAATTTTTAACACAAATGGTTCCCTTAGTCTGGAGAACTCTTAACTTATTTTTCCAGTCGTAGTGTAAATGTCACTTTCCTCCAGCAAGTTTCTCTGACCTTCAATCTGGTATAAAATTTCTTGATAGATCCTCTTGTAGCATCCTGAGGTTTTTGCGCTTAACACTCAAAGTTCCTGCTTGCTGCCCGTCCTATGAATGCCAGAGTCCCCTAGGCTTCACCTATTACTGCTCCCTTGCTTTGGGTGCATTACATGACCTATAGTAGGCATTTAATGTCTTTCTAATAGAGTTTTCATTAGTTTTTCTTAGAGCTGCATGAAAGTACTGTGACAAAATGTAGACTCAGTTGTGATGAGGATTACTGTAGTAGCCTTTAGAAGAATACCCTTTAGTGGTTTTGAAACACTGATTTTGAGTGAAATACTGAATTTTACATTTATTTTATGTGATGATCTTATTTTTCCCATGTCTATGCTACTTTTTCTTTTTGGCTATAAGTTCAAATAATATTCAATGTTCATAAATATGACTCTTCTTACTCAAGATATTCTAGCAATTATATTTTGTTTTTCTTCCTTTGTTCTACCATTCAAATATTTCTTTATTGTTTTAATGAGCCTTTTAAATGTGTTGCCTTTATTGTACTTAACAGCAGATACTTTCTGAAATTACACATAATATAAATAATAAATGAAAAACAGTTGTAAACTTAGTTTAGTAATGCCATCTTGCATAATTTACAACATTCTTTAGAAAATATCCCTTAAGCTAAGTATAGAATCAAAAAGTGCAACAGACTTCTCAGTGTTTTTCATGCTACTACACTGTATCTTGAATGCAATATTGGTATCATATAATATTTGTATAAAATATATAATGTAATATTCACTCAGTGTAGTATTTATACAGCATATTACATGTCATAAAGTCACACATTACACTTTAAAAAAAATCAAGTCTCAATTAAACCACTTGAAATCTGTGTCACCATAACAGGAATAAAAATTAGAAAACAATTGTTGCAGTAATACTAATGCTGTGCAAACAACATGAGAAATTTCCAATGATTAAATGATTGTGACAATCAATACATGATTTAACTTTAAAAATCATAAGAAAGTACATTGATAAGAGAAGCAATATAGGGGGATTAAAGGTACAGATTATAAGACAAAAGTAAAATTCGTAATGATCAGGGAAAATATTTCAGCAAATTTTCCTTGGACATTTCACTGGACTGCTCTAAGTCAAATAACAATAAATCCTAGAGTGGAACAGCCCCAGACAACAGGAGATCTCCAAGCATCTTTCTTCTTTTAGCTCTATCAGAGGAACTGGCATTAATCAGCTTTAAAATGAGCAAAGTAAAAATGACTGAGCACAAAATGTGACTTTGCCAGGGAAAATTCTTTTTTTTTTTTTTTTTTTTTTTTGTCTTTTTGAGACAGGGTCTCACTATGCAGTTCAGGCTGGCCTTAAGCTCACTTTGTAGCTCAGGCTGGTCTCGAACTCACAACAATCCTCCTGCCTCAGCCTCCCGAGTGCTGGGATTACAGGCATGCACCACCACGCCTGGCTTTTACCAGGGAAAATTCTGTATTGCGATCCAACTTCCGTGTTAAGCAGATAACCTGTTTATGGAACTTTCTTGCCCCACATTTGCATTACCAAACATCTATGAGACCCACAGATTGGACTACAGTTGGCCTTTGCTCTAGAGGAGCTGATGAATACAAAAATAGGTGGAAGCAGTATTTCTCGAACTGCGATATTCATAAAAATCACCTGGAGATCTTGTTAAGAAATAAACTCAGATTCAGACTCAGTGTTTAGGAGGGGCCCAAAGTTTTTCATTTATAATAAGTTCCTATGTGACCCACACATTCCTGTTCCACAGAGAAAACTCCACAGTAGCACTGTTTGACAGGAACGTAAAGTGAGACACATCAGTGACACTGAACTTCTCCATAACTACATTATAAAAGTACACAAAAAGGAGTAGATAAACCTAATATATAAAATATATTTTATTTAGTTTAATAAATGAAAATACTATTTTGACATAGAATTGTTATAAAATTATGAGGTTATTTTTTATTTTCTATACATTTCTATTTGAAGATTATATTTTTTATCACAATACATGATATGCTTAAATTTCATAAAATTGGGAATTTGAAAAGTAGGTTCATTTTTGCAGTTTTTCCAAATTAATTATGTTTGTTTGACATAGGATCTCCCTATGAAGTCAAGGATGGCCTTGAACTTACTATGTTGCCTAAACTTGCCTGGATTTCCATGTAATCTTCCTGCCTCAGCCTCCCAAGTTCAGGGGTTTCAGGCATGTGGCAGCATGCCTAGCCAATTTAAATATAATTTTCATAAATCAAGTGTGTTTTAGTTTTATGAAATTTGATTAAAATAAATTTAAAACTTGGTACCTAAATTGCCATATTTCATATGTTCAGATGGGCTATAAAATGAATGCCTACAAGATTATGTAAAACAATAAGGATTAGAATGCTGTGATGTGACAGTTTAGAGTAAGTTTCAGAAAACAACCAGTTTCTCTTTCAGTAAATGTCATTTGTAGTTCTAAATGGCAGTTATTTTCCTGAGTTTTTTCATGAGATACAGTAAAGGAGAGGAAACTTAATTTGAAGAACGTAAAAAAGTCTTATGAAGCCCAAGAGTAGGAATTCAGCTAGCTCTCAGCACATGGAAATACACACCCACTGGAAATACACGTTCAGTCTCTTGCTCTGCACTTCAAGAGAACTCATTCTCCTCCTGATGCCTCGCAGGACAGCATCTGTCTCCTCTCTTCCTCCACATCATCTGTGAAGGACGGTCATTTCCGAACTCCTCTAGTTACTGATTATTTACATATTTTCCTTCACTGCCAAGATCAACCTTCTTTCTCTTTTCTACAGTGCTGGTCCTGGGGCCTTCGAGTTACAGCCCTCAGATTCACTTGCCAAGCAGCAGCAGGATTTTGTCCAGATTCTGGAAAGAAAGAGAAGGCAGGAAGATAAACAAATTTTATTTCTCTACCTATATTATCACTGCAATATTGGAAGACAACTGCAGTGCATTTTTCTGCCTTTTGCAAATACCCTTTTGATAGTGCACACCCCAGACGGCTAGATCCACATCTGGCTTGCGGAAGCAGAAACATGCATCCTTTTGAGAGATGTGAGGGCCCTGGGCTCCAGGACCCCAGTAACATCTCTTCAGTTATGTCTATAGTAGAAGGTTCAGTGAGGGTTTAACTTTATAGCTGATAGATTCCTGCTAGTTGCTAAGAAAGCGTTGGCTCAGCTCTCCTAGTATACCATCTAGTTTTCCAGATGACAATATCTGCCTTGCCTCAGGGTTCCGGTTCTTCATCTTTCATTTTCCTAACATCTATATCATTAATCTATTATAATCCATCTCCTCCTCAAAATATGTGAGATGATTTCTCTATTCCCCACTTTCCTTGACTGGTGCTTTTGGTACAGAGCCAAACTTATTCCAACTCTGCATGTTGGTGAATGCCTGTAATCCCAGTGCTTGGCAGGCTGAGGCAGAAAAACTGGTGTGAGTTTGGGACCAACTTAAACTACACAGCTAAAACAAGCAACACTTTACTTCCAGTTTCAAGCAAGGGGAGAAAAAAAATCATATTAGTCTATTTTAGATTTTCATTCTTAATATAATCAGCTACAAGAAAGAAAGCTTTTACTCATGCTGCAGTTTACGGGGTCTTCATGGTCATAAGTTAGCAAGGCACATGTGTAATTCCAGAGCCAAAGATGAAGAGCAGCTCCTAGGCTGTCTTTCTCCCTTATGTCTCCTTTTTTTTTCAATTGTCCTGTATGCCAACCCTTCCCCAATCAGTGCCTTTCACTTAGTGTAGAGACCATTGCATTGTCCTTCCACAAGCATAGCAGATATGTGTTTTATTTTTTATAAACACACAATGATGTCTCATTTTCTTTTTCTTTTTGGAAGAACCGGGGATTGAACTCAGGACCTTGAGCTTGCCAGGGATGCACTTATTCTACTGAGCCATCTCCCCGGCCCCTAATCATGTCTCTTATCCCTACTAATACAATTAATATTATCATTTCACCTATGACCTTATCACAGAGGATCTCAGTTTACTCGTGAGAAATATGAATCACTGTAAGGTGAGATCATTTGATCCACACTCTCAGTTGATTAGGTCAGAGGTGAATCAGGGCCCGAGGCCTCCAGTACCACTGTCTGCCCTGTGAGTGGTTCTGCTTCATTATAGCCAGTATTCTGTCACATGGATGATATCAGCTATTAGCACTTTTGAGCAGCTGCAGCCCTCCAGTGACTCTGCTATTTATGAGAAATAGAAGGTAACTTCCGCAGATTAAAATTCCTGTAGTGAGATGAAGTCTGGGTGCCTTTGACTACACATCCTCCTGCCCTTTTCCTTGCAATCAACTCCCACTACGCTACCCCGATGACCTTAAAATGTATAAATGCATTCATGTTTCAAGGTCTTTGAGCTTGCTATTTCTTCTACCTTAAATTCCTTTTCTCAAATGTTCATAAGGCGGGTTCATTCTCTTCCATCATGTCTACAATGGAGGGTCATGCTCCCTGGGAAACTGTCTCGTATTATTATAATCTAAATCCAAAATCTATAGTACCAACTCTGTCATACTTCACTTGCTTGTTTCCATTTTAGGAATTTGAATGCAAAGTTCAAAGAGATTTTGCTCAGTTGTGTTAATTTCTATGTCACCAGTGCAAGACAAATAGTGTTTGGCTTGTTGAATGAAGAAATAAAAACCAATAAGTAAATTTAGATTTATTAAGTTGACAATGGAAATTTAAAAATAAGAAATTCTGTTTTGATCTGTGTGTGGCTTCCATCTTCAGGTTTATTCTTTGATTTTTGGGGAACTCATCAAAAAGATTTATTGATATTTTCCTTTTTTTAGGTACTCTATTTCTTAATACACAAATTACAATTTCTATAGTGAAACATCGGTTCACAATCACTTTTCCCATCACAAGTGCCACATTGGTTACAAACACAGTCATGGCGATCTTCCCCTCACAATCACAAACAGCCATTTTTTCCCAAATTGTAAAACAAATTAAGTTGGTAAAACAAGGTACCACCATATATTAAAGGTAAATACCATTTAAATCAAATTAATGGGCCAGCCAAATACCTCAGAAGATTAAAGCACCTGCTTAGGCAGACGCAGGGGTTGGGAGTTCGATCTTCAGGCCTGCTGTGCCCCCAGGGAGCACTAAGATGGGGGGATTGAGACTGGGCATGGTGGCACATAATCCCAGCCCTTGGGAGGCTGTAAACAGGAAGATCGCTACAAGTCTGATCTGCACAGTGAGATCCTGTAGACCCAGTAGATTGTGTCCTAAAATACAAAAAAAAAAAAAAAAAAAGAAAGAAAAAGAAAAAGAAAAAAATCAAATTACTGCAACATATTTTATAATTACTGGAATTTAAGTGAAGAGATGGAGAAAAATAGGATTTAGTATAGCTGAGTTTCTAAGTGCCTTGTTCACAGGCAATAATCAATGTTTGCTAAATTAATGTAAGTGAACCTGTCATGAAATCTTGAAAGAGATTTCGTTCCATTGTTAAACCGGTCACATGCCCTCTGAAATGTCACATTTACTTTATTCCTTCTGCACAGTGCCTTCTGCGATGACGTGTCCTGCAGAATCATGCGCAACCACGGAGGATCTTTGCCAGCGTGTGGCGCGGTGACCATGTCAGACCTTTCGGCCTGTGGTCAGCTGATCACATTGCTTTTAGCCTCTGAGGAAGAGGCAGCTCAGGAGACAGGCAGGAGCAGAACAGCCGCTCCCCTGGGGCAGGCAGGAAGAAACGACACAGAGAGATGGAGCACAAAAGAAGCAAGGACTGTATTTGTGGACACAAAATATGGAAGATGTAAGATGGAACTGGGGAGTGAAAAGACGTAGGAAGGGCATTGAGAAGGAAAGGCAGAGTAGGAGGAAGAACACGCACTGCTCTAGCTTGCAGCGAAGATTTATTCAAAACTTAAAAAGCAGAGTATCTGGTTCACAAACGGGGCTATTATGCTGCTTGCTTTTTAGAAATGATTTCCCTTACATGATGAGATTCTTGTTGAGAAGCTATGTGTTTCAAGCAAATACTTAAAAGGAAAAAATAAGGTTTTACACCTGAATGTGCTCATATCATTCTACTGTGTAAATAGTGGGCGAGAAATTAGTACTTTAAAAATTCACTCACAAATAAAAAGACATAGATGGAAATAACAGAGAAGGAAAATGGCTAAAGGAAGAATGAGCAAAAAAGAATACACAATACCTGTACTCTCAGAATTTGAAAATTAGATGTACTGCAATTTCAAGTTTTTATGTAAATCAAACGGGGGCATAAATCTTTTTCTGTCAACGTTTAGCAAAGAATTAAAAGGTGAAAATAGCAGAGGAAGTTGATCATACTCAGAGCCTTTAGTTGTCCTTGTATCTTTAAAGTAAGAGCGGTTTAGCCAAAAGGGATCTTGAGATCAACCCTCAGACTTGTCCTCAGTTGCCTGGAAAAATGCTCTCTGTGTTGCAGTGTGTGTTATTTTTCCAATAAAAATGGTTTTAAGTCATTTAGTGATGATCTAAATCATAGAATATGTTTCTATATGTACTATACAAAATCCTAAATTAAACACATTTAGAAAATCAAAATTAGAAAAGCATGTGGTAATGATTATGGCTGGAGTATATCATTATATTCCTCTAATATATGCCAGGAGGTAGATAATGAGTGTGACTTCTAATTTCCACCTACTATCCACACACGGATGAAAATAAATCGGACATCTTGATAATAAAAAAGTCACTATGCTCCTATCATTGCTTATTTAATAAGCCAATATAACTAAACTAGCTGGTATGAATAAACTTGCTTAATGTTTTTAGAAGTTTACAGCTACAATTTAAGGGCCAGAATAACACCACATTTATAGTTTTCCTTACAGCTAACAGATGTGCAATCACGCCAGAGCTGTATATTTTTTACTTTAACTAGTAGTAAATTTAGTTCTTTCTCTTCTTTAAAACACAAAACAAAATAAATTCTCTGACCAAATTTTCTTGCAGCTTCAAGAATAACGTGCTGCAGTTCCCATCATGTGTGTTTTCTGTCACTACTGAGGGACTTAGAATAAACCAAAGCAGAGCTATACAGGTGCAAACTTGACACTTCTGAAAGTGAACAGGATTTGCTTGGTGTATGCTCTCTGTCTTTTCTACGGATTTGAGGAGAGCAAAGAAATTTAATTTTGGAGGTAAGTACAAAATTTTCTAAGGTTTTATATGATGCTGTATATATAATACAATCACTCATTCACTGAAATAAAAAAAAGATTCACAACTGAATTACCTATGATACAGTTGTCCATTTTCATAGAGACTTTTATGGTATAAAAATGTAAAAATACAACAATCTTCTATAAAGTAACTGAATGCATTCTTCATTCTGTTGATATGACATTTCTGACAGTTGTTGGTGTACAAGATCTATGAAAGCATGTCCACAAGTTTGAGATCATAAAAATGGTACAATAAAGAAACAGCAAGAACAAAATACAATTTTTAACGTGTATAAAAAATTTAAAAGCCATTTTCTTCTGAATTTTGTTTTTTTTTACTATAGTTTTAGAGGAAAACTATGTGAGCTTAAAGGTGGCAAAATTATATAACAAAGATTTTCCCAGTTCAATGTTATACTTGAAAGTTTAGGTGCTAAAAATGTAAAACTGTTTGGTAATTTTTTCAAAACTTTCTAAGTAATTACATATGATCATGATGTATATCACTAATAGAGCTGTTCCAGACATATTATTTCAGATACATTTTTCTAGAAATTTTAAGCCAAACACACTGTCAGTATTTTGGGAGTTGTCATATTAAGAGACAAGGATCCAAAAAAAAGACCATTTTTCTACTTTAAAACTTGAAAATTAATACAGCATCAAAGGCTCTTAAAGAAAACATATCTATTAGCCCAAACATAATACATTTGATCTCAATTTCAGTAATTCGTAAGTTAGCTCATAAGAATTTAGGATTTATATTAATACTTGATAGAATTTATCCAGCTATATAATGATTTCCTTCCATTCTCAATGCTTTATTACAATACTTGAATGTCTCCAAATACTGGAACAATTGCAAAGATGAGTGATTTATCTTCCAGATGTAGAATAGTAAAACCTTTAGCTTGCTTCAATAATTCACAGAGAACACCTGCATTATCCTGCAAGATGATTTTACTTTTGGTAGCTGATTGTAGGCTTAATGAGAGTTTCATTATATTTGAGCAGAGCAATTACAGGTCTGTACGTAATTCTGAGGAGTAATACCTACTGTCAAAATTTGTAGTTAGTAATTAAATGCTTCTGGGTATCATTTATGATAAGAACTAAGTGTCTCAGTCATCAAACATCTAAGAATTTTAAGATGTCAAGATGTAAATTGTGTATTTTAGAAAACAGTTTAATTTATAAATGGGAATATAAATTCAGACTTTTTTTTTTAAATGAAGTTTAAAAAGAAATTCTTTCAATACCTGCAGAGGGGCTGGGAAGATAGCTCAGTAGAATAAGCGCTTGCCTGGAGAGTGCAAGGTCTTGAGTTCAATTCTCAGTACTGAAAAATAAAAGCTACAGAAAATGGAGATGTTAGTCTGTTTTTATTTATCTACCATACTAGATAGGGCATTTCTGCAAGAAAAAGATTAACACTCAAACATTTAATTTAATATTATTTTATATAATGCATCCATTTTCTTTAGTGTTTTTTTTTAAATACTTAGAACTTCTATTGCTCCCCTACATTTAGCATGCATGTTTCTCAAATATGTAAGTTAATTAGTAAAACCTTTTGGATTGTTGTGTACATTTTCAATAATGCAAGGGTGGTAGGAGAGTTTTACTTTCCTTAAAAAATAAACAGAACTATTACACATGTATGCAAAGAAATGCTTGTATGCAACTTTATTGATAGTACATATATCTTCAAAAGAAGACCGTGAATATTTAAAGTAATTTTGGTGATTTTAAAATAGTAAAGATAGATAATGCATACTGGTATGCAACTGGTATGCATTTGAACTTGAAAATACTGTCACTTTTGCTGACAAGGTGTTATTAATAAATTTGGTCATAGATCATTTCTGCTTAACATGTATAAGCTTAAAATATGTGTATTGAGAGGCAGCTCTCCTGGAATTAAATTTTTATAAGATATACTATTATAATGTAGTTCTACTTAGATATTAGCTATTTTCTCCATTTTAATAGGTTTGACTCACCTGCAGTGTCCCAAATATTCTAGTATTAGTAAGAACAAAATTTACTACAAGTACAGTACAGTTCCATACTTAAGAATCCAAACTTTGATGGGCCAGCAAGGCAGGTCAGCAGGCTAATCACCTGCTTAGGTAAGCACAGGGACTGGGATCCTCGGAGCCCCATGCTGCACTGACCCCGCCCCAGGAAGAGCAGAGCCCTGACCAGGTCTAGGCGTGGGGGTGCAGGCCTGTAGTCCCAAACCTGGGAGGCTGAAAACGGGAGGATGCTGTGAGTCCAAGCTGTGCAATTGGACCCTGTACCAAATAAATAAATAAATAAATAAATAATAATAATAATAATAATAATAATAATAATAAATTCTAAGGCATCATTTAGTTTTTCTGATGAAAAGTAAAATTTTAAAGATTAATAAAAATGTAATCCAACAAACAATGCTAAAAAATTATATAATGTGACTATGTAATTACACAATTATGTATGTGTATATATATATATATATATAACTAATTTCTGTATCATGCTACTCACGAATGCACATATATGCTACATATCATATAAATATTAAGATTGCTGAAAATTTGAATTCATTTCCAAGTAGCACTGTAAAGACCATAAATTTAAATTTTTTTAAATTTTAGTTTTAAATGAACTTTATAAGTTTCCCTTCAGTGTCTTGTCTTTTTTGTTTTTAATTCCAGACATATATTTACACTAATTTGATTCCTGCATATGGGAATCACAGAATTCTTATAATTCTGTGATTATTATAGAAGAAAAATATTAGATTCCTGACATTTCTCTTATATTTCCTTTGTGCTCAAGCCTTTAAAGATTTAATGAACTACTTTTCCATCTTATACTTAAGTGACATGTGCATTTAGAAAATAAATTTGTGCAACTAACTTCATCAGTGCCATGTAAAACATGATTTATAACCAAAACAAACTTAGAGGTAAATGAGAACTTATTGTTAGACATAATCTCAGTGCAGAAGTGTATCTTAATTAGGAAATGAAAAAAATGGTAGCCAAACAAAATTTATCAGAGGTATGATTTTTGTATTTAGGGACAGGAAATTAGCTTGTAACAAATGTCAATATCATGAGTTTCTTACTTTATAAAAATGAATACAAATGTTCTTAACCCACGTGCTTGATGTAATGGTTTGCAGAGTATGGACTGTGAATGTATGCAGCACTGTTCCATCCACAGACATACACTGCAGTATCTATTCCTTTGTTTTATTTATTCTTCTTTGGGCTTGGAAATTGAAACCAGGTCGTAGCATACATGGAAAAATCAAGGGAAGATGCACAAAGACAGAGTACATTATCCCATTGTAGACTCCATCGTACATAATGTTTTGAATAATTCATCTAACTGCAAAGAAAAAATGTTTCGAAAGTATAAAACAACTTAGAAATAAAAAAATTAAAAATCTTTTTTAGACTTCTTGAGGATAGTGATATTATGTGTCCCTGAAACATCAAATACCATTTTCCAAGTTGAAATTTATGTTGACTTTACAGATGTTTCAAAATCCTCAGATGATAGGAACCCTATTATTCTAGTCTTTGCATCCTACAGTTGTTAAGGATTGTATAACATTTAGCCTGTAATCATGACTACCTCTGCGTAAGAGAAAGTGCCATAGGAGCTGCTCCAGAGAGCTCTGAGTGCTCAGAAGAAGCAAGACCTGGAAGCACAGGGCTCACGGTAGCTTTCTTCCAGGTTTGGCATTTAAGCGGAACCTCAGTGACTTCATTTACTGATGGGGTTTGAGCTTTTACTAGCCAATTGAGCCCATAAGTTCAGGTTAGTTTTCTTGCCACTGACAATCCAAGAGAGGTCACTTAGGGAGAACAATGTATTCATAGCTAGCTCCCATGGACAAGGGAGCTTCCTTTGTCCCAGGTGACCTTACTGTGCCCATGGGTGGGTCTCACAGCAAGCACAAGAAGGCACTGGAATGAAATGAGATGGTAGACATCCCAAGGTTTGATGTACCACTCAACCATCTTCCATTCACTGTCTCCCTCCTTCAGTCAGAACAGAAATTGGTCTCCCAACCTCCTAGTGCAAATAACTTCATGTTAGTTTTGGTTTATTTAAACTGAGGGGAAAGGGGATTGTTTCTTATACTCGCAGTAGGGCCAAGTTTGGAGAAGACATTTAGCTCTCAAATTTAAAAATAGGATAACTTTTAAATTTCTATTTTGTCTTGCAAGTAACAGAAGCAGAAGTGAGATACAAACAATGTAGTACAGGTAGACTGAATAAGGAACACAGTTTCACTGATGAATGATCATGTCACAGTAAGAAATTTTGGAAGCTAATGATGGAGAGATCAGAAGTTAAAGAGCAGAAAGCCTTTAGTGCTACTCTAAAATAAAGAAAATAGACAACGTTTAGCATTCTTCCATTTATTTCCATGTATTTGAAGTCTGTGTGATGTTCCACAGGCTAGGATTGGGGCAAAAAAACCAGTTATGAGAGCATGTTCATTATTAAGCTATTTCAACCAGAAATTCAGGTACAGTGAGTTTGATGGAGAACAAAAGGTAATGGGCATTACCTCTGAGAGGTATTCAACAGAATTAGAAGTGCGATATTGCAGGATATTGTATTGGAGAGAAACAAAGCTCTGATGCTTACAGCTTGTGAAGTTCAAATCCTATCAATGGAAAGAGGGATTGCTAAGAGAAGGTGGCCACTTGCATCTAAGATAAGTTTTGATTATATTCAACAAGACCACATAAACAAAAGAGAAGATTCTGGTTGATGTACTTGTGGCTGCTGAAATTGTATGAGTTCGGGAGTGGAAGATAAAACTCAAGAATTTTCTAGGATTAAATCTAGGAAGTAGGTTAAAGAAACAATAGTATCTGAAGAATCCAAGGAAAATAAAATCTCATGAAATTGTCTGTTTAGGGTGGGCAAAAATAAAGAAAAAAGTAAAAAGAACAGCATTTATGAGAATAGGAGGAGAGAAATGCTCCCAATAAAAGACAGACTGAAAGACAGCATGTTCCATTGGGTTTGCAAGTTAGGAAGAGGATTATGTGGGGATAGCATTTCTAATATTTTAGAATAGTTGGAGTTCAATTCCCCAAGTGGAGAACATATTAGCACTTAAAAAGGAGACAGAGTTTTTATTTGTTAACTTTAGGACTAGGAATCAAATTCAAGCAGGTGCTCTGCTACTGAGCTAAATCCCCAGCCCAGACAGACAGTTTTGAATGTTTCCGTTCTATTGATGATTTTATAATTTTATGCATTTTTAAAAAGTGAAAGATGTCCATTATTCCATGTGCTAAGTTACCTTTTAGTGTAATAATATAATATTTACTTGTTATTTTGCAATGAAAGATTGCTTACAAAACAGAAAAAGTCATACAAAACGCTAGCTGAATTCACTCTCCCCCTGCCTATCAGACCTCTGGAGTCATTCTGAAAACTTTTTTACAGGAGCAAATCATCCTTCAAAGGCACCTTGCTACCCTGCCACGTGATCAGATCCAGGTGGGTTTATTTTGATTAGAATGAATTTAGCAAAAAATTCTTACTACATGATGTCTTAAACTGTAAGTTCTGGATAATATTTTTTGATGACAGATTCTTATAAAAACAAAACAAAACAAAAATCACATGTGCAGAGACTAAAGAATTCTTTCTATATTTCATATAAGAGACTGCCTTTCAAATAAAATACACAGTATTGGGATTTGATAAAGATGAATCAGCAAAGTATTGGGCTGCTAAACTACTTCACTATGCTTTCTAAAACTAGAGGAATAAAGCTGTTCCTAAACTTGTGTTTCTTGAAACCTTGAGGGCAACATAATTAGGAATGTGTATTGGCACTGTAGTTGTATCTAACCTTTTATTTTGAAAGATTTATACTTATTTGATGCTTTGTTGCCCTGTATCTCTGTGGATGAAGCACACAATTTCTCATCTGACCCCTTATTAGCTCTTTCACCTTTCTCCATGAAATTCATACTCTGTCAAATGACATGCATTCAATTTGTTTAGAAAGCACCTTCTGGAGCAGTCTGAAATGTGTTAGTTCTTCAAAACTCAGACATTGTTATGATTACATTTGTCTTCAGAACCTGTCTCAGAGGTAATCAGTGATTTTTACACCACTTGACATTCTCTCTTGTGTACAAGCTCTTTATTTATTTGTGTCTGTGTCTGTGTGTGTGTGTGTGTGTGTGTGTGTGTGTGTGTTCTCCAGTGGACCATGAGCAATTTGAAAAAACGATCTATGGATTGTCCTTTTCTTATTTTAAGTTCTAATTTGCTATCTGAAACATCAGGATAGTCCCCATATCTTACTTTTTATTTAAGCCTAAGTTAATATAAAGTGAAATTTAGTATTCTATGATTTTTCTGGTTATAAAAACATTCAATTTTGTTGCAAGTTTTGGTGTTGCATGTTTTTACCAAAAAGCTTAGAGCTATATCCAGGGATTGGAAAACATGGTCATTTATCGTTTGTATCAAATACCATTTAAATTACTGAAATGCTTTGACTGCTCCTTTCAATTGGGAGACATTAAGGGAAGAAGATAATCAGCCTCCATGGATCAACTCTTTATGAATCTAATGATCTTGAAGTCAGAAAGCTCTTATTTCATGCCTGAATAAATGCCCTTCTTATGTAATACGTTCAGAGGATGGGGAACATTTTCAACGTAGTCACTAACATATACTAAATACCTACTTTATAAAGAGAAATATTCAAAATGAATAGAACAGAAAAGCTTCCTTGGTTAGTCATTTGCTGAACACAGAAATAAATAAAAGTGAAAAATAATCATGTGTTAGTACATCCGTGTAGACTATTAACATAAAATAAATGTTTTGAGGAAAAAGCTAGAGTTATTAATGGAAATCCATTGTACTAAATTACGTGGGCTTGGGAAGAAGGCAGAAAAGGGCTGGAGAGAAAGAACCTGAAGCCCAGGCTCTTAGATAACTAGACCCCGGAAGCACTAATCAATGGAACAGAGGGAGGAGGTGAGTGGGGAGATCCTCAGACCAGCTTGTCTCTAATGACAAGCTTGTAAAAATCAGACCTGAAGTACATAACAATGTCTTTTTGTTTTTTTGGTGGAACCAGGGATTGAACTCAGGCCCTTGCACTTGCCAGGGAAGTGCTGATTCCACTGAGCCATCTCCCTGGCCCATCACAAGTTTTTTAAGCTGGAAAAATCTGATCTTTTATAGATAATGTATAAAAGTGGTTTGTTATTTTTTCTTTCTCAAAACTATTTAGATAGAAATTACTATCTCCTGCATGCTCAATGTATGACAAAATGTATGCTATCAATTTACACACCCGATCAAAATTAATATTCATAACAATCGGACATGGCTACAACCCCATATTCTGCACAAACAATTTAATTTTTAGATAAATAATTTGCTTAGAATCCAGAAGAAAAATTCACAGACAGCCTGATTCCTGAAACCAAGAGCTGAATCCAATGTTTATATTATAAATTCAGATTAGTCATTCATTAATTCTTTTATTTGTTCAAGAACTTTTTACTAAAGGCTAACAGTCCATGGAAGGTACTAGAAAAAAAAACCCTGCATTATGAATACCTCAGGGATATTAATCATTTAAATAAGACGTAGCCTCTGTAAATGCCAGTTGCTAAAGTAAGACAACATCAAAACTGTCAGAGAATTTAGAGGAGGGTGATGCATGAGACAGCAAGACAGAATAACAAGTTCTGAGAGTGTCAAGGGATCTGTTCAAAACTCAGTGTGCAAATATAATATTTAGATATTGTATTTGGGCAATGTAAAATCTGGTTATTACATGATTATTATTCATGCTGTAAAGCAAAATTTTTTTAATGGAAATGGTGCTGAACTACCCCAAGTCCTTTCAGATGTGTCAATTATAGACCCTCCTCTTACATATATCTATAAAACTTGGGGCATGCACCCCATTTCACAAAAGGAGAAGCACTATTTGAGAATTTAGGTGGCAGAGCTAGTAAATATCAAAGCTAAAATTTGTCCTCAGTTCTTCCAGAACTAAGTTTATTATTCTTTTAACTAGAGGAGAGCTTCGCAAACTTTTTCTCTGAAGTGCTCCTTAAAGCAGAGGACAATGCATGTGCATATCCCTAGGAAGTCTGGGCAGAGAGCCTGAAGCAGCCCCGAAAACACAAAGTTCCTTTGAAATCTTCTGTTTTATATAAAACATGAAAATGAATGATTCTGCTGTTTTTTGTATGCACATGCAAGTAAAAAACCTTTTTAAAAGTGCACACATTACAAACTTCTTCACCTTTAGTTAAATTTGACTCTTAAGGAAGTAGCACTCTCTTGCTCTTCTGACATTTGAAACCCCCTAGTTGGCCATCACTATCTGCTGGCCATATATGTTATAGAATCATAATTATGCCATGGCAGGTGTTTTTACACTCTAAACTAACTTTAAGAGTAAATTATGCAGGTTACTATAACATTATTTTACTTTTTATTGAAGTTGTTTGGAAAGGTGGTTCTGTCACATTTTATTTACTTAAAAGATTAAGACTGATATTATGGTTGAGGCTGAGATCGGGGCTCACTGTGGATCTCTTTGCTTAACATAGACAAGCATATTATTAGTTTCTCACAAATGTAAATCATGAATGCTTATCATTGAATGCAGATTGAGTGTATTTTCAATGGCAGTTGAGTCACAGTGGTATAAAAGACTTCCCTGTAATAAATGCCTAATGCACACTATTAATATTCTTTATAAGCTAAGGTTGAAGTGCACCAAGCCTTACTCACAAAATGTGAAAATAGCCAGGGGAATTGGTAGGAAATAAGAGTGTAGGACAGAGGGTAGTGCAGAAAACCATGACCACAAGAAGATCAGAAATTACTGAAATACCTGCTGAGGCCATCAGTCTGACCCACGAGGAATATAGCACATAGATGCAAAAGAAAGAACAGAATGTTTTGTAGTTGAGGAAAACGTGAGTTCTCTGTAGAACAAAAGGCCTCTTTTCCCAAAGTTCATGGATTTGTTGGCATCAGTCAGACAAGTGGGTGGGGGTCATGGCCCAATGCACAGGGAAAAGAAACTTTGTAGCCATACCAGGCTCAGAGGCCTCCAACTGGCCATGCACAGATAGCTGTGGTGAACCCAAAGCTGGCCACCTCACTACCAGGGTCATGTGTTTCAATACAGTCAGCTCTCTATATCTCCATTAATCAGTTGAGGGAGAAGTCAGGGACAGTTTGTGGCAAGGGCTTTGATTCTCAGGAGAGAGCCACATGATGGTCTCCCATAAGAAATAATAACAAACGTTGGGGATAGACAAGAAAAAATTCACATCGCAAAATAGGGCAGTGTTCCAGGGTAACTAAGCAAGTGTCAAGAAGGGTCATGCTGAGAATGGGTAGAGAGAAGCAGGGAAGACAAGGAGGAGATCTTGATCTAAAGAACTTGCAGAGAGATTCTCAGGGAGCAAACGCAGCCTTGGATTCTCTTGACCTCTTCTGTCAGATGCTTGACTGCTGTATCTATCTGTGACTCTGTTGGATGTTGTTTTCTGTGGAATATTAAAAAACTGCTTCCTAGTTTTACTTTAAAGCAGGACAAAATGAATACATTTTCATGCAGTTATGTTTAATACGTAACTTTTACATTAAATTCATTGACAGCTTTTAAATTTTAAAATTTAGCGTTCTTCATAAAATGTATTTTATCATTGCAAACTATTTAAGGATGTGTTAGATACATGTGCGATATTTTGATAGTCACTTATTTAGAGAAAATTAGAATAAACTTGAGTTTTCTTACAGATAGTTCTATGATAAATATCTTTGCTTAAGTTTATATTGTATAATTTATTTTCTTGATGTAATTTTGTTAACTCAAATCATCAAAATATCATATTTATTTATGAGTCTTGGGTAAGCATTTCATTCATTCTTGCTAACTCCCTTTTTCATACTGCCAGACCTACAGTGCATTTTTATAATTCAATAATTTTTTTTTCTCTTTGGAGTTACTGCAATTTTTAGAGAACATTGTGAAGAGTCTTGGGAGCACTTAATTGAGCAATTCCATCCCACCACCATTATATGCTAAATACATGAATTTGGATTGAACAATCAAGACAAATCTGTTTTGTACCAAAATATTTCCATTTTTAAACTCATGACCTCTCAAGTGCTACAATTACATAAGCATGTCTCCTTGGCCATCTCAGCCCTTCATTTTAAGCACAGCACTGTTCAGAGGCTAACTTCCAGTGATTTTCTTCTAAGCTATTTAAGTTGATGAGATGCTGATAGTATTCTGGATGTTCAGCAGACTATTCCTATCATTGGTGTTTGTACAGTGACCAACTTTCCATATATTTGTATAAGAAGAAATTGTAAGTCTTGTACTGTAACTGTTCCTTTCCTAACTTTTCCTCCTACTTTAAATACATGCAGTGTTAATGCCATAAAATTTCATGTTAAAATGTGCAATTCTGAGGTTATATTGCTATTCTTCACTGTAACTTGGGAACACACAGAACGGTGTCCTTTACTAGCCCATGTCTTTCAATGCTTCCTTCCACTTTTCCCCCTTGTGTTTGTCTGTGGACTATTCGTGTCAAAAGATTAAGATCAGTTTCCTATTTTCTTTGGCCATGACATAGGCATGCGTAGTTGTTTGGCCAACTCCAAAGAGATTAAGTGGGACAGATGAACATGTCAGACTCAGAAGCAAGTTTAGGACTGCTTCATTAATGGATTCTGAAATCTTAAGAAACAGTGTAGCAGGGAAAGAGATGTTATCTTAGACCTGAAGTGGACAGATCTCCATGAATAACTGGGGAGGGAGATCAATTCAAAACCCTTTCAATGGGAGGTCAATGAACTGACAGACCTAATTCTTCAATAAGTTATGAAAACTTCTTTCTTTTCATTAAGAAAGGTAAGAAAGTGTCAACCCTGGCTTGGACTCAGTCTCAATAGTCACATGGTGAGTCACTGGATTTGTTTGCCTTTAATTCTAGCCTTGTTACCAGACTCAGGTCTATCTCCTCACCACATAAAAGCCCATAGTTGGAAGAAAAGAGTTGATGAAAAGGAATTTGGGTTTATTCAAAGGCTATTCTTAGATGGTGGAATACCTTTCTATCTCACAAGTAACCAGGTACATGAAAGGCTTTCATGAAGAAAGAATGGCAACATACCGCACAATGTGCAGAAATGGTTTGTGGGAACATCCTCACACAGGTTGCGTGTAATTTTATTTCCTTTGGGTAGAACACTATAATCTTCAATTCCTGTGATTCTGTAGATAAACTCTCCACTTCTCTGCAAGTTAAGTTTTAATTTACACATCCTGATATAACCTGAGCTGTTTCATGTGTTTTGGGTTCTACAGTGCTAAAGAAAGATTTTGTTTATCAGATAGCATTACAATCATTTAGTTGGGGCTTCATTTAGAATCTGGATGCCTGGTAAAGCACCTCTGCCAAGAGCACACGGAGGAGCAACTCCTGCTGACAGGCTTGTATTCTGTTCTCAAGGAATTTGAGGAAAATCTCAATTGAAATTCTAAAGAATAATTTTTTAAATGTCAACTGAACTAATGATCCATTTTTCTGATTATTTTCACTTGTTTTCTTTTCCTTAGCTTTATATGTTAAGCAAGTTTCTATTGAAATTATAATGCACCAGTATAAATGTGCAATGAAAGGTAAAATATTTCATGACTGGTTCCCAAAGTGAGGTTCTTTTTGTTTTGATTTTAATTTTCTCTCTTCAAGAAATTCTAATTCAGTTGCTCTGAAGCATCCCCACATGTTCCCATATTTATTTTGAAGCTAGTGGTCTACTGGTCACAAGCAAAAATAAAACTTTGTCATGTATAGCATTTAGCTACACGAGTAAATATTTGATTCAACATTTCTTTTTGCCTCAAACATTATGACAGCATAAGAAATAATACTTATTTTTCCCCAGTACCTAACAGTTGAAATTTTTAAAAAACTCTTGGAATCCCAGTAGTGAACAATGTCTTCTTCTGTGCTAATGAGAGGACTGGTAGAAAAGGATGCTGGATAACTTTGGGTTGGGGTTTGTAGCAAGAAGTATTAAGGCATGATTACAGGATACAAATGCCAGCTCTACACGCGGAAGAGGGAGGAGGAAATTGAGGTCCTCCTATCCAGTAGCCAGTGGTTTAGTCAAACATGCCTACCGCATAACACCCGTTTTGTCCCCTGAAAGAGGGTGTCCAGGTATGGCTAAGTTGTTGACCACAGTGAATTGCTGGGTGGGAATCACGTTCAGAGAAGGCCGGGGAGCTTCCTGAGCCATCTTCGTAAGCTGCCATCCTTTCCTTTGGCTGTTCCTAAACTTCAACTTTAATCACACATGAGGATTAGTATCTAAATTGCTTTTTTGAGTTTGGTAAACGTTTTCACAGAATTATCAAATCTGTGGAGCAAATGTGGGAACCATTAATCTCATAAATCAGAAAGAAGTACCAGTAACAACTTGGAAGTCAAAACTGGTATCTGAAATGGAAACAGTCTAGGAAGATTGCGCCCGCAAATTGTGGGCTCTATTGCTAACACCAGCATCAGAACCGAATTGAATTAGGATGCCTAGGTGGCATTATAAAATGAAGCAATATTGGAGAGGCATCACACGTTTGGTTTTGAGTACTGTATGAACCAAATCAGTTCATGAATTTTTTTTTTTTTTTTGTACCAGGACCTTGTGCTTGCCAAGCAAGCACTTATTTGCTGAGCTACATTCCCAGACCCAGTTTATTACGATTGTTAATTGAAAAGAGTATGAATATATTAGATACTGGTAAATAAATGCTTTATATTTTGGTTATCTATACAATAAATATATTGCAAAATTCGTGATACTATTGTTATGTGAAATTTTAACAAAATATCATTAACTTTAAAAAACTTAGAAGACATCACTCCCCAAATTAAAAGCTGTTTTACAAAAGTAATTCTTTTTTTTGTATTTTAGGGAAGGGTTTACAGGGTATTCAGGGTCTCACTACTAGATCAGATCAGACTCCTAGTGATGTGCCTGTTCACAGCCTCCCAAGCACAGTTGTGTCTCAATTGTGTCTCAGTGTGCCCTGGGGGCAGGGCTGAAATGCAGGCCCCGAGGCCCCCAACCTCCAGACCTGCTTGCAGGAGCTTTAATCTGCTGAGCTACAAGGCTGGACCTACAAAAGTAATTCCATATTTCCTTCTTTATCGTTTTCTTGGTGCTGATGAATTAAGTTGTTTACCTTTTTTATATTTATTTTTTTTCCTTTTTTTCTTTTCTTTTTTCTCTGCAGTTCTGACTTTACAATAGCACATGTTACATAACTTATTGTGTGATTTCTTTTTGTGGGCTGATCTGTCTTATTGGAATTGCAATAAAATAAATAGGAAAACTCTGTGTTCCCAGATTCAACAAATATTATACTGTGTTTCAGAGGTTTTGGTAAGGAGGTAATGAAATTTCAAAGCTTGCATTTCTCTTCCACTTCACTCACTGGGATTTTGCAGACAACTTACTAAGAATTTCCATGTTGAGAAGCAGAATGATGAGAAAGATTTATTACTACTTTGCTATTTCACATGAAAATTTTGATAACTGAGTTGTGTGAACAGAAATGTTAAGACTGACATATTTTAGGGTGACAACCTTCTTCATTAAAGTGGCATTTTCAATCCTAAGTAAATGCGACAAAAACTAACAAACACAAAATATATTTTGTGTTGTTTAAGAGAATATGTGTCTTCTTTTAGAATGTACGTGTGCAAAGTGTTTCCCTATAAAGTACTTCTATTGATTTATTAAATGCACAGAAGAAGCCTAAATCTATTTAAAAGACCTAGGATGTCAGTGCTATGTAATAGAAAGAAAAGTATGAACAATAAAAACAAATGCCATTTAAGCAATGACTATGCTCTTGTGGCTTGGTTGTCACTGGAACCCAAGGTGATATTGCAACTCTTTCACATTGCCAATATGTAAATAAGGCAAAGAAAAAAAAAGCCTCACTAGCTTATCTATTTACTTATCTATTTCATGGTTCTCTATGGACTAATTTTCTTTTTGCTTTTCTTTTTTTTCGGTGCAGGGTCTCACTATGCATGCAGCCCACATTCATAGTGACCTTCCTGCTTTTTACCTCCCACGTGCTGGGAGTACAGGCGCGCGCCACCACGCCCGGATTGCATCGTGGGCTCAGCGCACCCGAAGGCGGGGCTGGCGTGGCTTGTGGAACCAGGGATTGAACACTGGTCCCTGCGCTTACCTAAGCACGCACTTAGTCTGCTGAGGTATACCACCGGCCCACTAATTTTAATTCTAACAAGACTTAACAGAAATTCCCTGAAATGTTTTGGAATGGCTAACCCCTTTTAGAAGATTAATAAAATTAGGACATTACTTGACTGAAGTAAATATATTTTATTCACATTCATTTAGTTATACATGCTCAATAAAATTACATTATAAATATAGTTAAGAGAATATCAACTGCATAATGGTAAAATAGAACAAATAGCAGATCCATTCCAAATGATTATATGACTGCATCAAATTTTGATTTTGCAAAGTATTTCTTCCTGAATAATAAACATTTTTCACAACGGGTATAATATTTTCTGTAGCAATTTAAAGGGCAGTACATGAGGTTTTTGGTAGTAGTTTAAATAAGACATATTTACTCTTAAAAATGTGAATTTTGTGTTCTTGCTTATTGTTAATAGAAATAAAAATGTTCATCAAAAAGTTTGTCAAATGACATATGACTGACTAAAGAGACAAGATCCTTCGCAAGACAGGTTTAGGAATTTGTTGTTTGTCTGAGTGGCACTCATTTCCAGCAATATCAGTTTAAACAATTCTGCTCCCTCGCTCTCAGACAAAGCCAACTGCATTCTGGTTCACAGCCATGACATTTAGGATTTCCCAGTCAACTTGTCACTTATTCTAAACAACAGAGATTGTTTAAAGTAAGATTACATCACCCAATCAGAAATCATTCCAAATTTTTGTAAAAAAGAGAATGAAAGAACGCATTTTGGGAACTGCTAGGGCTGCCATGCAAACAGACCTTCCTATAAACGAAGCAAATGAAGATGAAAGCAGAGTTGAAAAATCAAGAGAGTGTAATTCTATTTTGGCTCAGCTTGAACCTCTATATCCAACCATCCCTGAAAGTAATGATACCCTCTGGTATTTCCAGTTACTTAAGCCTATGTAGTCTCTATTTTTCTTAAACCCGTTTTCTATAGCTTGTGACAAAAAGAATTGTAACTAATACCATTTACTCACATAATAGGCACAGATAATTTTGAGAAATCGAATTCATTAACCTCTAAGTGGCTTTCCCTGCTGAAAGCATTTGCTAATGTCGGGCAGCTATGCAACTAGATTACTACAGAGATCATTGCTTTCAAATTGAATGTGTTTTGTTTTCTTTTACTTATAAGTCAGTTAAAGCATGTACATGTTGGACTGTATCTTGACTTTTTAGTTGTGTGATATTGACACTTGTGTAACCATAATATGTACATTTCAGGCTAACTCTTCAAAACTCAGGGTTTCTTTTTGTTTTATATTTGGTGGTGCTTCTTTCTTTATTTTTTACCCTTCTGACTAGTATACAGGCCATTGAAAACTCTGGAAGTGAGTGTAGTTAGAAAATAACTGGGGAGCTAGAAGAGTAACTCGGTGGTCTAGGTGCCTGCTTAGGCAGCTGTAGGGACCCTGGTTCTATGCCTGGCACCACCTGCAGTGCTGGTCCCACCCTGGACACGCTAAGCCAGTCACCAAGAGTGGGTTTGGTGGTGCACACCTGTAGTCCCAAAACTGGGGAGACGGAAAACAGGGTCATTATGAGTCCGAGTTGCATAGTGAGACCCTGTACCAAATACATGTTTTTAATGTACTGTCTTCCCTTTAAGTCATTATAAAATAAGTTTCTTTTAAAAAAAGCAAAAGAAAAAGAAAGTAACTGGGGATCATTTTCTTTTATTCTGTATTCCAACACTCAATACATAATGATATTCTCTAAGGAAAAGCCCAACTCTTTGAGATAGTTTTGTTTCTTTCTTGCGTCTCTCTTTTGTTTACTTAGCTTCTTTGGTTCTCTTGTTGTTCTTTGGGATTTAACTGTTTATTTCCACCAAATGGAAGCTCTTTTCCAAATTTATTTAATCCCACAAGATGCATTTCAACAAGTTTTTTTTTAAATAAAAGATACATTTTGTATAAGATTTCAATCATGTAAATAGAATATATATGTTGACCATGGGGTGATTTTCCTGAGCTTATGAAGGCTTAGAAATGGAAAAGAGTTATTTAACTGTCTGTTTCTACTGTTAACCTTGATTCAAAATTTAGTCTTTCATTCTTAACCTATTTTTAAATTTGCCTCTTTATTTCCTTTCTTAAATTACTATAATTTCTCCCTGATCTCTAACTTTCCTACCTCATGGTTCTGTGTAAACAGTTAGAAGAATTTTTAGAAAATTAAAGAAATAAAATATCCTAAGAACTTATGCTGTACCTTAGAAATTATCTCTTGTTTCTCTTTGCCATTTTCAAAACTTTAAAGTGACACTCTGTATGCAAGCTCTGTTCTCATTGAAACTACACAGTTTGGGTCAATAAACCCCTCTGCACTCTTTTTGTGACACATACAGGCATCCTTGGTCCCCATTTGTGATAGCTATTGTTAAACATGGAAGTTTTTAAGGAAGAATGCTTCATTGCTACCAGCTGAGCCCAAGCAGAATCTCCATTTTCTGAAGAGTTAGCAGGAAAGCAAACACTGTACTCATTGTTTAGAGATATATTTATGTGGCTTGCCAAAAGAATAAGCTTTCTTCTCAAACTTATTTTTCATTCTTTTACTAAGACCCCAGAGATAAACTATTACACAGCTGCCAAGGAATAAACGTTTACTATGTTTCCACATGTTGTTATGAAAAGAAAATCCTATCATTTTAGAAACATGTATGTGAGGGCTCTCAATGGTGTGGAGAAGCATAATACTCTGAACAGCATTTTTTATTCTTAACTTAGTGGTACATTGGTCTACACAATAAATAAAAACCATTTTCCTCTTACATTCATTCATGATGGCTAAGTATAGACAAACTTTAAACGCTACCTGAAGGCAAATCTATCCCATTCCTTAGTTAGCTGTATACTGGCACAATCAGTACTTGAGTGGCAAACAAAATATTGCCTTTCTACTAGACATTTCTACTAAAATAGACTCCTTAAAATAACGACTTATATACATTTGCATTTTGATTTTCATTTTTCACTTTCCTAAGAATTCACAGTACCTGAATGATCTATTGATTAATAGTTCAAGTCTGTCTATACTAAAAAGATAATAATCCCATAAATATTCAGTAGTTCATATAATCCTGTTTCCTGTCAAAAGCAGTTCTGGTGTTTCATAAGAGCACAAGACTTTGTTTTCCCTCATTTTCTATTTATATAATTTAAAATGCAGTATTGTTGAAAAATGGGCCCGAGCAAACTTTCTTAATATAATTGATAACACGAGCCAGTAATGAAAAATATACTTACCTGAGCCTTTGTCATTACAATTCATACGCTATTTGCACAAATATTTGCCAAGAACTCCTCATATGCAATATCTCACATTCATTTTTGATCAAACTGCCTGAAATATATTTATTATGTATAATTCCTATTTGGAGTCAGTTTTTCTCAGGCAATATATCTACTTTTGCTTCAATAGGGTCTTATGTCTAATGACAAATAGCAATGAAGCTGGAGACAATCCTGGGTAATATTTAAAGGAGAGTTATCAGGTCAGGAACAGCGTGGGAAAGGGAGGTATTCTGAAGATTAATGAATTTGTGAGGCTTGCTAATATTTAAAGAGTTCTCTAGTTATTATTATCCTTAAGTACTTGGGAAGGTAATCACTTTAATATTAGAATCAGGAAAATAAGGGTTTTTTTATTCAATAAAAAAATCAATAACTCAATTCGATCTATTTCTGTCTGAGTTGACTCTTTTGCTTCTTCCATCAGAAACTTGAGCTTATTTTTCTGACTTGTAATATTTTAGTCGATGACAAAATATGAAATCATTTGTCTGTCATAACTTTGTTTAAATGAATAAAAAGAAAGAGTAGAAATCTGCTTAAAGTAATTTCAATCATATTAAGAATTTAATCAAATTTTGTGTGTCTGTGTTAGTCATTTCCCTTGTATTTAGACAAAATATCTCAATTAATTTTCTCCTTGCTGACAAAAAGCACCTGACACCCAAAGTTGAATGAGGAAAGGTTTATTGTCGTTCACACTGTGCAGGCATTTCAGTTCATAGTTGGATGGCTCCAAGCAGGAATCATGACACAGGGGTATTATTGAGAAGAAAGTAGGTGACAAATATGGCATGCATACAGCAATAACCGGTAAGTGACAATGAACAAGCACATCAGCCCTCTTTCTGTGTCTTATATTTTACCCAGTTACCCACATTTAGGTCTGGTAGTATTATGAGCCTTAATCCTAGTATCACACACCTCTTACGACTACCTCAGGGTTTGGGGGACATCTAGAGACAAGCCGTGAAATTTTGCCCTTGGAATAAATACATATATCCCCTTATGCAAAATCCATTAGTCATTTGTCAGAGTTGCTGAAGTCTTAATAGTGTCAGCACTGCCATAAAATTCAACACTAAAGTCTCTGAGTTTTAAGACAAAGCGTTAGCATGAGCTCCTGTACAAGTGAAATGAAAGTTAAGCTTTGCTAACATACAGTGGTACAAAACAAGTATTAGTGCTCCAAACGGTACATTAAGGCTCCAGATAGGAGTTATATAGGTATGTAACCACAGCAAGGCCAAAATCCACGAGGACAAATATCAAATATCTATAGTTTGATGTCCCATAACTGAGGCGATCTGTGGTAAGTTGTGAAATCAAAAGGGATTGAGAAGCTCTGCCCCGTGACACTGCTGATGGTTGTAGTTCCTTTGGCTTTTCTTTTGGGTCAGTTCTGCTTCTTCCTTGGGGTTTCCAGTTGCAACTCACATGATCTCTCTCTTATACTGGCTGTATTCACTGACCAGCAATTTTTCTCTGCTTGTTTTCCACATTCCTGGGATCTCCAGCTATCACTAGTCTCTATTACACATTTGGCTTTAATCTTAGGGCTTCAAATTCCACTCTTTCAGGGTCTCAGTGCCTGACCTCCCAGTTCTGAAATGCAGGAGGAAGCCTCCATGATCACATGGCTTGTGCAGTCTACTTGCTTATAAAAACAAGCACTACATCGATGAGGCTAGATTCTGTTGCCAGATCAGGAAGTAGTCAGGTCCCCTCAAATAGTGACTTTAGAGGCTTTTGAGTTCTAGCTGGCTGAGCAGAGTGAAGCACAGCTTGACAAACCAGGTCAATAGGAAAGAATGCTTAAAAGCATCATAGAAATTACAAAGAGCTCACGCAATGTAGACTCAAGTAGGAGAAAGTCTGCAATCCTGCTTTAAAAGGGCCTGGTGAAAAATGTTTGACTTTAAACTGGATGTGCTGGCACATACCTACAATCCCAGCAGTTGGGAGGCTAAAAAAGGGAGAATCACTATGAGTCCAATCTGTGTAATGAGATCTTATAGGTCCTGTAGACCCTGTACTAAATACAGGAAAGCAAGAGAGAAAGGAAGAAAGGAGGAAAGGAAGAAAGGAAGAAAGAAAAAGAAAGAAAGAAAGAAAGAAAGAAAGAAAGAAAGAAAGAAAGAAAGAAAGAAAGAAAGAAAGAAGGAAGGAAGGAAGGAAGGAAGGAAGGAAGGAAGGAAGGAAGGAAAGAAAGAAAGAAAGAAAGAAAGAAAGAAAGAAAGAAAGAAAGAAAGAAAGAAAGAAAGAAAGAAAGAAAGAAAGAAGAAAATCATTCGGCTTTGCACTATCTCATCATTTTAGTAACTATGGTGTCCTTTACTGCAGCTTTGCACCCGAATCCTTTCTGATGGGGTCACAAACTGTTTCCTGATTGCTATTGTCACTGTATGTCTGGCTAAAATAAGGAACAATAACCATGTCAGAGCCTGGAATTCGGGTGAAACTTTCTGAGCAGGAGCCTTAGCACCTGCATTTCTGTCAGCATTTAGATCTTCGGAGTGCTCACCAAATCTTCCATGCTGATCGAGTTCTATAGCTTCTCTATCTGCTGTCTCCAAATCTTTTCAACATCCTTTAGTAAACAGTGTCTAAAGGCTTCTAAAGAATGTTGTCAGGCAGAGGCACAACAATGAACCCACTGCTATCATTCCAAAATCTGTCTTAGCCTGTTGTAGTCATTTTCTTGTAGTCACTGAAACAAATACCCCTCACCTATAATTTAAGGAGCAAGAGGTCCACTTTTATTCATAGATTCAGTCTATGTTTGGCTACCTCAAGGACAGAAATAGCATGGTAGAGTGATCCAATATGCAGAAGATAGTCATGTCACTGTGGCCAAGAAACAGAAAAGTTACCAGCTAGACACAGGAAGAGACCCAATGTCCCCAGATATCTGCCTCTTCTAAACTGGCACAGTCATGACTAGCACATTCAGCTATAAACTCTTCAGTAGATTAACGCATTGGTAGACATTGAGTCCCTAAGGTGCAGTCATCTGCTAAATGCACAAGACTTTAAGGGACATTCTGTATCTTAAAGCATCACATTTCACTTAATAGTTTCAATAATCATAATGTAATCTATATGCTATTATAGATGTATTGGAAATCTTATATCAGGCCAAAGATAGTGTACAAATTGAATACCGGAACTGGTGGTGAACTGAATATCAAAGGTTTAGATTTTCTGAGGTTTTTTTTTTTTTTTTTTTTTTTTTTTTTTTTTTTTTTTTTTTTTTTTTTTTTTTTTTTTTTTTTTTTTTTTTTTTTTTTTTTTTTTTTTTTTTTTTTTTTTTTTTTTTTTTTTTTTTTTTTTTTTTTTTTTTTTTTTTTTTTTTGAGACAAGGTCTTGCTTTATAGTTTATTCTAGCTAGCTTTCAACTTGTAATGTAGCACAAGCTGTCCTCAAACTCCTGGCAATCCTCCTGCCTCAGTCTTCTGAGTGCTATGATTACAGGTGTGTGCCACCATACCAATCTGTGCTTTCCTATGAGAAAACAAAATGCATATTTGAAAATACACCATTAGGATGAATTCATAGGCTTTTAGATTTAGATTTTCTTTTACATATTTAATGTTTTCCAATTGTATTGCTAAATTTCCTATCAATATATTTTGTTAATACATTCTTACATTTTTATATTTAATAAATCAGACAAATCAAATTTTTTTCTTTTTTCTTTTGTATTTTTAGGGAAGGGTCTACAGGGTGTTCAGGGTCTCACTCACTGCTAGATCAGACTGGTAATTATGGGCCTATTTACAGCTTCCCAAGAACTGGGATTACAGGCACATCCACCATACCCAGTCTCAATCGTTGTCCCAGCACACCCTGGGGACAGGGCAGTGGTCTGGGAATCTAACCCAGCCCCTTGAGCCTGCTTGCATGAGCTTTATATTTTTATTTATTTTTTAACTTTCTGCAAAGCTTCATTCCAGAGGGTTTCAGTCCTTCTTGGAAGCTGGCTTCCTCATGGTGACCAGCACGTTGCTCAGCTCCTCACACTTCCTCTTCGGGCGGATATGTGTCCCAACCCTTTCCTTGATGAACTTGAGGGTGCACTTGTCCTTGGAGACCTTGAGCATCTCCATGGTGCGCAGCTCCTACGGGGTGATGCCACACACCTCCTGGATCACGTCCCGCGCGAATTTGACGTGAACACCACCGACGATGGTGGCGGTGCTTCAGTTTGCTGACATTCTTAGTTATCTTGTGCTCCTTGTTCAGGTCCACTGCCATAGGATAGCGAAAAGCCATGAGATAGCGAAAGGCCATGGCTAAGGAAAGCAGAGAGGGCTACTCTTCTTTCTACTGAGCTATTTGGTCAGCCCTAAATATAGCTTTTTTTTTTTTTTTTTTTTTTTTTTTGTATCGGGGATTGAACTCAGGATCTTGCACTTGCCAGGCAGATGCTTAAGGAATTGAGCTATCTTCCAGCCCCTAACAATTTTTCTATGGCAGTTGGGATTTCCAAAGTTTGTGGTTACTGATGAGCATGAGGTGTGGTCTACAAGTTTTATTTCTGCTGTTTTTGAACTATTTTAGTAACTGTACCCTAGTAAAAACAACTTCTCAGAACCTTTATGATAAAGGAAATGTAGTTTTATAAATATGCTATTATAATGCAGTATAAATTTGGTGATTTTTATATTATAAAGCTGTGTATACTCTAGAAAATAAAGGGTCAAATATAGCATCTTACAATAAGACAGAATAGCAGGAACCAATTCCCAATGTAAACAACCAAAATACATTAATAACATAAATGAAAATAAGCAAAAACCAAAAAACAAAAGACTTACAGAGACAGCAGAGCTCACAAATGGGAAGAAGGGGCTCTCCAATTGGGATCAACAGAAGCAGCTCCTCTGATTGGCCCTGAGAGCTCTCATCATCGCTGAGTGCCTTGTCACCATGCAGGAGGAATAGAAGTGGGGGCAGGCAACACCCCGATTGAGAGGCAGAGCTGACAGTGGGGGAACAAAGTAACTGGATTTTGTAGGGCAGAGTATCAAAGAGGGGAGAGTTGCTGGCAGAGGCAGAAGTCTCAGAAACACAAAGGATTTCCCTCGGGGTTGGCAGAGCAATGATCAGGGCATGTAGGTGTCAGGAGATAAAAGAGATTAAGAAGGAAACCTCCAGCAGTTAGACTTAGCAGTGCCCAGTGCATTCAGAACAGCAAGAAAAGCACTAAGGGTCAGTGGCCATTAATGGAGAAAGGAATGCCCCTCAGGTCTCAGCTGAGAAATTTTATTTTATCCATTTATTTTAATGAATTAATTAATTTGTGTCTTTTCTCCTTTTCTATTTCCTCCCCACCCTCCCTGCATCTCTTGATCTCTTTCCCGTTTGAGAAAGATCTATGACCTACTTCTTGGTGTATGTATTTTATTTTTCTTTATTTATGTTTTGATTTTCTCACATACAACAAACCATGTAGTATTTCATCTTGTACATGTGACTTATTTCTCTTAATATTATGATGTCAGGGTGCATTAATTGTCCAGCACATAGGCTGGGAAGATGGCTCAGTGGTCTAAGCACCTGTCTGGCACACTCCAGGACCCAGGTTCAATCCCTGATACCACACGCCATGCAGCCTCAGAACCCTGGACACCCAGAACTGGCCACCGAGACCAGGAATGATGGCGCACACCTGTAATCCAAGCTTTGGGGAGGCTGAGACAAGAGAGTCACTGTGACTCTGAACTGGGTAGTGAGACCATGTACCAAATAAATAAATAAATAAACAAATAAATAATTTTAAAAAAGGAAAGGCCTGGGGATGTAGTTTAATTCAAGGCTATATGTTAAATCCCAAGTACTAAAAAAAATACATGCTATCTAAGTCATAAACCCACAACACAATGATGTAACTTTTGTGTTAAATAAAATGAATGGAAGTACATATAAAGTATTATAGAACATGTTGTGTACTCTCTCTTTTCACCTTAAATTTGATGCGATCACTGTGATTTTGCGTACAGTCCAAAGAATATATTCATAGATTTTGTTTTTACTATCCTTAAAATGAATTTATCTTTATTCTTAAATTTATATTTATTTTTTTCATTGATGTATTTGTTGCTCCTTTTTCGCAAATCCCTTCTCCTACTGTGCCATTCTTTATTCTTTCTCTTCGTTAAACCATATTAACAACTTAGTATACATAATTCTATAGCTTTCTCTCTGCTTATATAAATGTGTGCATATATGTATATACATGCACATATACGTAGAGGAGGAGGGAAAATGGAGAAAGCAAAATACATCATGAGTCAGTACACATTTCCTGATGAATGTAATCACTGTGTAAATCTAACATGCATCATTATATATATTATTTTTATATATAATATATATTTTATATATAGTTATGGGAAAGGTATATACATATTTGTACACACATATGGATATTTGTATAATAAATGTGAGCCTATTTTTGAAAACCAACTCCAGAAAACACTCTCTACGTATATTATTCTGTGTTCTTTCATTTCATACAGAGTTCTGAGCTGACATTTCTTCCATTCACATTTTCACTGTGCAGTTCCTCCAGCTTCTGCTCTTCCTAAAGCGAGGCAGCCTGTACTTTATCTTTCCACTGGATGAACCTTCGCTTTCCTCGTGATACATTTAAGATTTTCATTAACTGTTGCTTTTCAAGATTTTAACTATATTCTACCTAGCTTATTTCTAAAAGACTATTCTTTGTTTCTGACTTTTTACTAGTACATGTTTAGAGTACATAGTAATTATATTTATTGTAGGAAAGTGGTATGTAACATCATACATTTCAACTTTCTTAATTTCCTCACTTGACTTTATATTTTTCTAGGATCAGATTCATTCATTAAAATTTTAGACTATAAATTTAATTGTCATATTGTACACAAATTAAAAATCAGATGAATAAACATAAAATACATAAGACAACTGTACTAAATCAAGGTATGCTTTTTATACTTAATACAAAGTACCACATTAAGGTACATTTTTAAAAATTTAATAGCGAAATTAAGTGGTGAAGCAGGATATAAAGTCAACATTCAAAGATCAATAGCCTTCCTGTACACAAATAATAAATTTACTGAAAGTGAAGTTAGAAAAGCAACACATTTCACAATAGCATCAAGGAAAATGAAATGAAATACTTAGGAATCATTCTAACAAAAGAGGAAGAAATATCTTTACATTGAAAAAAAGTTCTCTGATAAAGGAGGTTGATTAGTATATCAAAAAATGAGAAAAAATAAAAAGGAAAGATATACCTTGCTTTTGGATAGGCAAATTGAATGCAGCAAAAATGGCCATACTTTCAGAAAATGTATACAGATTAAATGTTATTGTTATGAAAACAGCAATAGGTATAAGTGCAGAAGTAGACACAATAATACTAAAATTTATATCTAGCAGGAGAGACCTAGAATAGCAGAATAAAGTCTGGAAAACAACACAGGACAGGGCGCATCATGATCCCTGACTTTAAATCATACTGCGAAGTTACCTGGGTAAAAAAGCACATGGCACTTGCATGTAAGCAGACATGAGACTCACAGAGCAGATTAGAAGATGCAGAAACCACTCCAGGTACATGCAGTCACCTTATCTTTGACAAAAGGGACAAACACCTTCACTGAAGAAAGAGAGCCTCTTTCATAAATTGTGCTGGGAAAACAGGATTTTCACCAACTGAAGACAAATCCTAGGCCCATATCTCTGAATAGGCATTACTGTTAAATAATAATAGGTCAGCAATCTATTAAAACAGAAACATTTAATCTATTGATTGATAAAAAATGTGTCAATTCAAGACACTTCTGAAGAAATAGTGTAGGCAAACATTATGAACAAAATCACTATTGCACAGGAAAATAGTACTATAAATCAATAATTGGCGTTTCACCTTATTATAAAGCTTTTGCACATTAAGAGGTTTCATCAATAGAGTGAACCCACCAAATTGGAAAACTATTTTGGCAACTGTCCCTTAGACAAAAGGCTAATATCTAGAATAATAATTTAAAAAAATACTCACAAAATCAGATCCCTTAAACTCAAAAATATAATTCAAATTAGGTGGGCACCTGAAATGAATAGGCACTTCTTGTATGAAGAACAAGTGCCAAGTAAATATATGAAAAAATGTTCAGCATCACTGTCATCTGAGAAAAGCACATTAAAACAACAATCAGATTTCATCTACTTCAAAAAGAATGAGAGTAGCAAGAAATCAACCAATAGCCAATGCCGATAGGGCTGTTGGGATAAAGAAAACCTTCTCCACTATGGGTGAGAATGTAGTTTGATGCAACCTGTATAAAAATCAGTGTGGAGTATGGTAAGAAATCTAAAATTAGAGATTTCATTTAATCCAGCCATTATACATTTTGGTATCTTCCTCCAAGAGTTAAAAGCATCATACCACAGAGACATACACATGCATATGTATATATCAGCGTAACTGGAATAGTGAAATAAATCTTGGAAACAGCCCAGATGGCCTTCAGTAGGGGAATAAAGAAAATGTTATTTTTTTCACACAACAGAACACTACTCTGCCATAAAGAAGGGTAAACTTGGGCCAGCCGAATAGCTCAGCAGACTAAAGCCCTCGCTCAGGCAGGAGGCAGGTGCAGGAACTTGGAGTCTATCCCCAGATTGCTGTGGCAGGCCCCCGACCCCGGGGCACCCCTGGGCCACCACAGAGTGCTGTGGTGACAGACTGGGTGTGGTGGCGCGCACCTACAATCCCAGCGCTTGAGAGGTTGAAAATAGGAGGGTCACCATGAGTCAGATTTGTGTAGTGCGACCCTGTAGACTCTGTACTAAATACATTAAAGAAACAAAGGATAAAGTTGAGACTAGCTGTATGGATGCACCTTGAGACCATATTGTTAAGTGGACACATACGTTTAAATACACATCGTTTCTCCTGGTGAAAAACTGAAAGCAAAAACAAGGGCCAAAATGGTCGGGGTATGTTAGTAATAGGAAGAAAATGTTCAAATGGGAAAGGAAACAAGAGAGAGAAATGGGACAGGAAAAGAACCCAAAAGAGAACAGAAGGAATAAAGTTTATGTGAATAGGCAGAGGAAGGCGGGCTAGAGGAAGGAGAGGGGAACGAGAATAAAGAGGAAGCAAGACAGAATATTACAAGAACAAATTTCCTACAGAGAACTGATCATTTTATGTATCACTATGTATAAATTGTACTAACACTAATTTTAAATAAGAGAAACTACACAATATTTAAATATTTGTATCTGAGTTATTTTCCCTAACAGTATGGGTAGATGCACCTTCAGTTTATTCTTCTAATGTATTATTAAGGTGCAACAAGTTGTAAATTTAAACTTTAAAAAAAAAGAAAAACAAACTCAGAAAATTATCACCTACTATCTTTTCAAATATTTTTCTATTTTGTCATATATTTATTTCTCCATCCCCAATTACTTATTTTCTTTGTTAAAATTTTTAAAGGTAATTTAGTGCAGGGTCTGCAGGGTCTCATTACATAGATCAGACTTGTAGTGATCTTTCCTGTTTTTCAGCCTCCCAAGCACTGGGATTACAGGCAATGCACCGCCACATCCAGCGTCCGTCACCCTCTCTGCAGAGCCTGGGGGTAGGACCACCGGTGTGGCAGGCCCAGAGTCAAACCGCAGGCCCTTCACAGGCCCTTCAGTCCCTGAGCTATTTGATTTTGAAAACTCCTTTTATTTCTTTATTTGGTACAGGATCTCGCTATGCAGCTTGAACTCACGGTGACCCTCCTGTCTCTGTCCCCCCAGTGCTGGGATTACAGGAGTGCACTACATGCCCGGTTTCGGAGGCATGGCGCAGGGCGGGAAGGGCGTGCATCACGAGGGATCAAACCTGGGTTCTTGAGCTTGTCAGGAGACACTTGGACCACAAGGCTGTCTCCCCATCTGCTACACATCTTTCTTCTTATTTCTTTACTTGCTTTTTATTATTTTCAGATTATATATATATATATATATATATATATATTTTTTTTTTTTTTTTTTTCAAATTGAGTGGGTAAATATTTTCTATACTTTTGGATGTTTAACACGGTACTTTGAGATTTTCTATTTTTAATTATTTCATTCTTTTCTACTTCATTACTATTAATATATGTAATTTCACATTCTTTGATATACTATGATTACTTTTTTGTAACTAGGACTGGAAATCTCATTCAAACCAGCGATCTCCCTGCTGGGAATTTTCCCACAGGATCTGAAAACATCACATCATAGTGATATGTGTGTACCTATGTTTATAGGGGCGCAATGTGCGACAGCCAAATCTTGGTGGCAACCGAGGTGCCTGTCACCCGAGGAATGGATGAAAAAGATGTGGTATTTTTATATGATGCAGTATTACTCAGTTTATCATTCTTTAGTGTCTCTCCAGATTGTTACAGTTTTGTTACGTATGAAAGTAATTCCAGGTGATTTTTAATATTTATTTATCCAGCCTGTGTGCTATCAGTAAGAGGATCTGTCTAATGTACTAGAAATAATATTATTTTGGTATTTTGACACTTTGATCTTTTTACCAGTTAATTTTAATTTGTCATAGGATGATTACTTAAGATTATTAACTACATAAATCATTAATTTACAAATTATGTCTTTGCTATTTCCTGTGTTCCTGTCTTCTTTCCTTTCTTACCCTCCTCTCTTTTTTCTATATTTATTTTCTTTATTGGAAAACAAGGAGTTACAGGCCTATTTTTCTATCTTTTTTTAAAGAAATATTTATTAGAAAAGAGCAATGCCCATTGATTCACGCACTGATTTGTTTTCATACTACAAAATCAAGTGTGAAAAAAATGCTGACCAATAAAGTTTAAATATTTACCATTTTTTCTTCTGCTAGTGTTTAGCCTCTGCTTTTTTACAATTTTGAGTAGTCTTTGGTACTCTAGGTCCCTTTTGGCTTCAAATGAATTTTAGATTGGTACTCTCTAATTCTATGGGATATGCTGTTGGAATTTTGATTAAGCTTTTTTGGTGTGTATTGGAAATCAAACTCAGGACCTTGTGTTTGTCAGGAACTTGTGCTGCTGGGCTATATCCTTGGCCACTGATTGTGGCCATTAAATCTGTATGACAGTTTTGGAAGAATAACCATATTCACTGTAATAGTGCTCATCCAAGAGCAAAGATATCTTTCTATTTTCTAATATCATCTTCAATCTCCTTTTCCAGAGTACTATAGTTTTCTATGCAGAAGTATTTTATACCCTACATTCCACTGATTCCTAGTTACTTATCTTTTTTATGCTACTGTAAAAGGTGTTATTTCCCTAATCTCTCTGTTAGTATGTTACTTATGAATGCCCTGACTATTGAGTTTTAAGTGTTGAATTTGTGTCCAGCTATGCTATTGAATTTACTTATTAACTCTAGCAGTTTTTTAGTGGAGGTTTTGGAGTCTTCTTTGTAGAGGAAAATGTCACCTGCAAATAATAATAACTTAATTTCATCCTTTCCTTTTTCTTTTGTATTTAGGATGGGGTATACAGAGTCTACAGGGTCTACAGGGCCTCACTGAATAGATCAGACTCATAGTGATCCTCCTGTTTACAGCCTCTTAAGTATTGGGATATTTTTTTCTTTCCTTTTTTTTTTTAAATAATATTTAGGGAAGGGTCTGCAGGATGCTCAGGGTCTCACTTACCAGGTCAGACTCATAGCGATCTACCTGTTTCCAGCCTCCCAAGAGCTGGGATTACTGGGGCACCACCACGCCCATTCTCAGTCACCATCTCAGTGTGCTGTTGGGCAGGGCTGGCATGGTAGGCCCGGGGCTCGGACTCCTGGCCCCTGCATCTACCTAAGCAGGTTCATCAATCTTCTGAGCTATTTGTCCTTTTCATTTCATTTCTTTCTCTTGTCTAATTGCCGTAGCTAATGTTTCCAGAACTATATTGAATAAGAGTAATGTTAATGTACATCCTTTTTTTTTCTAATTTTTAAGTGAACACTTTCTGTTTTTGTCCCTTACTGTATTTTCTGTTGCTTTTGCCATAGATGGCTTTTATCAGATTGAAATAAATATTTTTTTTTTGTAGGGATTTTGTCATTTATAGGTGCTGGACTTGTCGAGGTAATTTTATGCATTATCCATTAAAATGTCAATCCCCCCCTTTGGATCTTTGTGGTGTGTTACATTTATTGATTTGCACATGTTAAACCATCCCTATATCTCTCTGAGGAACCCACTTGGGTCATAGTATGTAATCCCCTTGATAATTTGCTGAATTCTGTTTCCCTATATTTTATGGAGGACTGTAGGATATGTATTGAGTAGGTAGGTGGGCTATAATTCTCTTTCTTAGTTGTGCCCTTCACTGGCATTGTTCTGAGGGTAATGTTTGTTTCTAGGAATGAATTTGGGAATACTATTTCCTTTTTAATTTCATTAAAAAATTTGAGAAGTAGTGGAGTTCCTTCTACGTTTGTTGTGAAATTCAACAGTGAATCCATTAAGGTCTGGGCTTTTCTTTGTTGGTATATGTTTAGTTACAACTTCAATCTCATTGATTCATAATGGTTTCTTCAGGATTTTTGTATTCTCTTGTTTCGCCTTTGGTAATTCTTATGTGTCTAGGAATTTCTTCATTTCTTCTACATTTTCCATCTTATTAGAATACAGTTTTTCCAATCAGATGTAGGTGATCTTCTGTATTTCTGGAGGGTCCATTGTGACTTTACACATTTCATTCCTAATTGCATTTGTTCAAGTATTTTATTTCCTGTTTATGATAAGATTAGCTAAGGGTTTGCAGATTTTATTTAATCTTTTGAAGAAATTACTCTTTGATTCATTTGTTTTAAATATTATTTTCTTAGTCTCCAAAGTATTAATATGTGCTCTGATGTTTATAATTTCCTCCCTTTTATGATCTTTGGGCTTGGTCTGCTCTTCTTTTTCTAGAAGAAGTTCAATATTAAGTTTTTATTTATGCTTTCTCTGTTTTCCTGATACAGATGTTCACTAATATAAATTTTCCTCTTAGGATTACTTTCATTGTGGCCCTTAAGTTCTGATATATTGTATTATCATTATCATTTATTTGTAAAAACTGTCTAATGTCTTCTTTAATTCCATCTTTGACCTACTGGTTGTAGAGGAGTGTTTTATTTACTTATATATATTTATGAAATTCTTTTGACATTGATTTTCTTTTATATTTCATTATTATTATTATTATTATTATTTTAATGCATTTAGGACATGGTCTATAGGATCTTACTACAGAGATCTTCAGTGATTCTCCTGTTTTCAGCTTCCCAAGTGTTGGATTACAGGTGTGTGCCACCATGCACATCTCCTTTTTCTTTTTGGCAGAGCTGGGTATTGAACTCAGGCCCTTGTGCTTGCCAAGGAGGCACTTATTCCACTGAGCCATCTCCCTAGCCCCTTTTCCCTGTCTCAATTGTTGTATGAGTGCACACCAGGGAATGGGCCAGCATGGCAAACTTGGGATCAAACCCCAGCCACTGCATTGTGCCTAAGCAGATGCTTTAAGCCACTGAGCTATCTCACCAGCCCAAGATTTTGTTTGATAAGGAGAATAATTTTATACTGCAATAAAATAGAGAGTAATCTACTAAGACCACTTGTTCAAAAGTTTGGTTCAGTTCTGATATTTCATTATAGATGTCTTGTGCAGTTGATCTTCCTTTTTGGACAGTGCTGTATTGAGATCCACCAATATAATTGCATTAGTGTTGATTTAGTTTATATAGTCAAGTGCACTAGTATTTAGTGCATTTATATTTATGATTGTTATCTCTTCCTCTTATATTGTGACCTTCTTTGTCTCTGATCAGTCTTGGCTTGAAGTTAGTTACCATTGTCTGCAAATAGAATAACTACCCCTGCTTTTTTTCTTGGTTCCTGACATGGAGTACTGTTTTTCTTCCTTTGACTTTCATTCTATGAATTGCATTTTGAATAAAATGTGTTTCCTGCATGCAGCATACTATTGAATTTTGTTTCTTATTCCATTCTTCAGGTCTGGGCCCTTTGATTTCACAAATTTAATTTCTATATGTTCATGAAATTCTTTTGTCATTGATTTTCTTTTATATATTTTTTAAATGTATTTAGGACATGGTCTACAGGGTCTCACTACACTGATCAGACTTGTAGTAATTCTTCTGTTTGTTTTTTTTTTTTTTTTTTTTTTGGTATTTTTTAAGGGAAGGTTCTACAGGATGTTCAGGGTCTCACTTTTAGATCAGATTTGTAGCGATTCCCCTTTCTACAGCCTCCCAAAAGTTGGGATTATAGGTATATGACACCATACCCAGTCTCAATTGCCATCTCAGTGCACGCCTGGGGTGGGGCTAGCAAGACAGGCCCTGGGGATTGAACTCCTGAACCCTGTGCCTGCTCACAGGCACTTTCATCTGCTGAGATAGATGGCTGGCCAGTGATTCTCCTGTTTTCAAGTGCTGGAATTCAGACCATCAACACTCTTGGTTGTAATGAATATGTATTGACTTATGCTTGTCAGTATTTATTTTCCTTTTGTTGGTTCCCTCTTTATCTTTCCCCCCCCTCTGTTTATTTGTTTGCTTTGCCTAGTGGATTCCTTCATTATGTTGTAGCCATTATTATCTCTTTCTAGAATGTCCTCCAAAAAACTTTAGTGTGCTGCTTTGGTGGTCATAAATTTACTCAAATGTTCTTTGAATGGAAATGTCATATTTCTCCTTCAATTTTGAATGATAGTTTTGTGGGGCACATGAACCTGTTTTGAATAAAGGTTGTTTGCCTTTACTACTTGAAGTACTTCACTCTAAGCTATCTTTGAACTGAGGGTTTGTGCTGAGGAGTTAGCTGTGATTCTTATTGGTATCTTCTAGGTGTAACTGGCTTTTGGTTTTGAGTCTGTTGCAACATCCTACTTCTTCAATTTGTTGAGGATGAGAAGATGCTCCCTGCTAGGTTTAGCCTCCATTTTATTTACATTATGCCACAGTATTTTCTATGACCCTTGGTCAATCTAAATCTTACAATAACATGGATAATATCTTTTTTGTGAGAATTATGTTGCTTTTGGCTAAATTGGTACCATTAGCAATAACAGTACAATCCTCACAGCCTACTAAAAACAAACCAAATAACCTTTAATTAACCACCCTTAGGCATATAAACTAGATCTGTATTTATACAATAAAATCAGAAACAGACCAGAAAATCCGAGGCAGAAATAAGTCCTTGGTATGTCAATTTTATTCCCAGGTATTAAAATTTAAAATGAGTTAGGGAAAAAATAGAGAGGTAGAAGAAGAGGAAAAGACTAGAAGTGAGGCTGGAGGGCAAAGGGGATCATGTCAACTTTGGAAAACTGCTATAAGATAATGAAATCAAATAGAAAAGTAAGAGATTAAAAAACAGGCTAGAAACCACATTCACACTCATTAAATGCTATAAATTGTATACACGTGGGCATGACCTTTTGCCCACTGCCATCCACTATTCAGGCCTTAGCAACTTTCTTGGCCAGGGCAGGTATAGAGGACGCTGGGGAGGTTCAGACGGTGTGTTTAGGGACAGGAAACAGAACATGGTGGCAACCTAAATAAATATGTAAACACATATATAAAACAAGAGCAAACAATGAAGAAAAAGACAAAACTACCCGTACACAATGAAAACCAAACAAGAGAGGAGAGAAAACTGCTTTCAGGTTTGTCTCTGCTGCCAATTGTAGACAACATGTGGATGCGGAGTCCCAATCCATGACAAACTATCCCAGCAATCCATCAATGGCTTTTTCACAGGTCAGTAAACAATCCCAGTGAACCTTCACCTTCTGGTAAAGATTAGGGTCATTCAGTCTACAGCCATCCAAACACCTTCTGAGGGATTCAGCCCAGCTGGGGGCCACTAGAGGGAGCCATCACCCATTCTGAGTTCTGAGCTCAGTGACCCCTGTCCAAGATGGCTTCTGGCCAATTACTTTCTAGAGTGGTACCACAGAGCTCTCAGAACTCACTGCCTAACTCAAAGACAGGCACTTTTTACTGGTCACCACTCTGCCATCTTGGTCCTCTGTAGAGCTTTTTAAAAATTGCTCATATTCTGTTTTCCTGAGGTTTCTCTATATGCACTTTAGAATATTCGTCTATTTTTAGTTACCTAGGAGACAATATCAAAGAATACATGTTGAATTTGTTTCAACTGCACTTTAAAATCTGTTGAGAATATTGTATGATATTTTTCCTTGTATTTGTTAATGTAATGTCACAGGAGAGATCCCCTAGGATACAGGTTTTGAGATAAAGATTTTCATATAGAGTATTTGTAAAGGAATGTACTCTGGATCAAAATCTTTGGAGAAGAAAAGAAAGCGGTACTGGCAGTGGGAGAATCTGTGGTACACTGTAGGAAAAAATAAAAGCCTTAGAAATTCCATAGAAAGCTGTGAAGCAGTAATGGTTTTATAAGGCTTTCCTGAATTAAAGTAAAAGTGACAAAGGATTGTCAGATCCTCCCCAAAGACACATGCATAAATTGTGTCTCCAGAGCCAACTGCAATTGCCAGAAAAAATAGCTGGAATATGCAAGCCATTAATGTCTTCCATACTTCCTAGACAGTGCTTCAGTGTGGAACACACACACACACACATATGTGTGTGTGTGTGTGTGTGAAATGTATATAAAGAACATATATGCATAAATATTATATATAATATATATTATATGTATGGATATATATATAATATACAAATACATATATCATATATATATGGCTTATTGCAGTGTATGCTTCATGAAAATACATTGTAGAACAGTCCTCTAATTATTATTAATATTATTATTATTATTATTTGTAGAATTGGGGATTGAACTCAGGCCCTTGAGCTTGTCAGGGAAGTGCTTATTCTACTGAGCCATCTCTCAGGCCTAACAGATGCCTTAGCTTACCTTCTAGTACACTATGATTAAGGTGAATAGAAAATTGCAAAAATAAATTTTGTTTGGAGTTGCTAAAAGGCCAGTCTATTCAGACCCAAATATTTGGATTAGACAAAGAAACATAAATTGGTGAGATGCCAGCAGGACAATGAGGATAAATACTGGTAATGTAATCACATAATGGTAAACATCAAGTATGACCATATGCACTTTCAGAAATGGTCATTTGTATTGACTAGCTTTTCCATTGCTTGGAAACCTGCCAGACACTGAGGACAGAGAGAAGACAAATTTATTTCAGGTTCATGGTTTTAGAGTTTTCAGTTCTTAAATGGCTGCATTCAAAACAAAGGATATGTATTGTGGGTACATCTTGGGATGGAGCAAAGTTGAAGCATCTGTGCAGCATGGATGTAATGTCCACATAGCCAATCATGTGCACAGGGCTCTCTTAGCTCACTTAAATTGACAGTTAAGTTTAACTGGCACAGAGTGATTCCTTTGTTATTTTGCTACAAATGTTATATGAATAACTGCCTTTTTTTTCTATTCTTACATCTTTGTATCTAATATAAGATATACTTATAAAAATTAATTTTTTATCATAAAATTTCCATCTCTAGGACACCAAAAAAGAGAAAATATGACAGAACAAGGAATGTAATTTTTCCCAAGAAAAATATTACCATGTTCCTACTGGTGAGCAAGAAAGTGGTCATATAAGGTAGAAACATGCTTTTGTGTGTATCCCTATTTGAATATTAAGAAGATTTGTATGTGTTCACAGTGAATCAATCAAACAATCTTGTCATTTTATAACAGAGATTAAAACCTATATTTGGTTGACATTAAGTGAAGGAGATAATCTTAGGTATCCTGGATGGGTCTGGGACAATCAGTTGCTGAGTCTAAAAGGTCACATAGCAGAGGCTTCCTGTGAAAGACACAGAGGGTGAACACTGTGTGCACAGCAGCTGGAAGACACACCGGGTCACTTCCAGGTCAATTCCTTTAGTGTCTTCCATGGGTGTTGGGCTAGAGTGGCCAAGCCTCAACGTCACAAGAAGTCCTTTTAATAGATTCCTGCACATATAGATCCTCGTGGTTCTGCTTGCCTGGTTACACTTCTATTGACTAATTTATCATTCCATAAACTCAATGAAACATATATTTCCAAGAGTGGGGAATAAGCTAGAAATTATTCCTGGGGCAGTTTAGTTTGATGAAAGTTCCCCTAAAAACATCTTGAGGGGTTTGTTAAAAGCACTGGAATGAAGTGAGCAGTTTAAAGAAAGAGCAGATGAACAATGGGTTCCCCCACTGCACCAGTTAGCTTTCTGTCTCTGTGACACCTAACATGAGCAATTAAAAGGAGTAAAGATTTAATTTGGGTCATGATTTCAGAGATTTTGGTTCACGGCCACTTGATGCTGTTGCCCTGGACTGTGGTGAGGGAGCATGCTGTGGCACGGACCGCAGGGTGGAAAGTAGCTGTCCTTTTCACAGTGGTATTGAGTAGACAACAAGACACCAAGAGCAGAGGAGGCTTAGGATGAGATCCAGTCTCCCAGGCCACAGGTGATCTATTAAATATGAGAATGGATAAAGGTGTGTCAGAAGCTCATTGACAAAGGAAGGTGCAGTAGATGAAGTATTGTGTTAGTAGAATGTATAGAATATGTAAACATGCTCAAAATATTAATTTTGACATCACAAATTATGATCCTCCTTTTAATTGCTATGTCAGACTGTTGTCATTAGTTTAACATGAGGACGATTGGTATGGTTGTAACATTTTTAATAATATCTTCACCTCCAAGTAAAAGACATGGAGTAGCTATGAAGCCAAAATTAACATGCGGATGGTTTCAACAAGTGAATAAGATGAAAAAGAGATTCAGAGAGGGTACAAGAGAGAGAGAGAGAGAGAGAGAGAGAGAGAGAGAGAGAGAGAGATGGGCACAGAGAGAATGTGGAGTAACAGAGCGACAATTAAGATTGTAGCTAAGCACATCTGCTTCTGATAAGAAGAACTGACAATTTAGGAAATGAGAAATGAAATTTCATTAATGGTTATGACAATATTTTGTAGAAAGTGACTTTTTTGTCCAGCTGGGAACATATAAAGGGCAGAAGCCATGAGATCCTTTAATAAACACAGGAATTTATCCTCACTGGAGAAGTCCAGTGGACTGGGTTCCCTTGAAGTGGGGTGTCTGAGGAGGGAGAAAATAATGAATCTTGGAAGAGACTTTAAAGATAAAGACCAAGGAAAAACACTGTCAATATTCAGACCTTAAAGTACATAGAAAAAACAAAACACAAATGAAAAAATGGTACATAGAGTATAGGAGCAGAACATTCTTTAAGAGAACTACAGAATAATGAAAAAAAAAGTTTTTTAAATTACAGTTTCAAAAGCATTAAACAGATATTATCTGTTAGTAGTTTGTATAGAATGAAATGTTTACATATTTCCAAAACTTGGTGTCTCCCTTTCTACTTACATTAGCTAACAAAAACATCCTTGTGATTTTCTAGTGTCTGTCTTCATATAAGTACAAATATATTTCCTTTTCCCACATTGCTTTATATATCACTAATGTTCTCTATTTTCTGGTAGAATAGTAGTCTGGAACTCTTACTACAAGATAAAATTAATCTCCCTAGACACTGAAAATTGGAAACATTTTTGCATTCTCAGAGTCTTTCGGCTGGATATGCCCTTTTTTGAAACATAATTTTTATGTTGAACTATTATTGTGTTTTCCTGTTTTATAATTGTTTGCATATATATCCAAAGAACTGTTTAATATGATTTAAGTGACCATGAAATTTTCTAAAATATTTATTAAATAGCTGGTATTATTAGAGAAATCATTTCACCAATCAGTATTGCTCCGGAAAATTTTGGGGATAGACTGTGTATCATTCCTGAGGAAAGTCGGGCTTTCTGAGTTTAAGCTAAAGAAAGGGGTGGGGGAGAAGGAGGAATGGGAGAGGGAGACAAGGAGAAAGGGAGAGAGACAGAAACAGGGAGACAAGGAAGCAGTGTGACAGAGGGAGAAAAGCAGGGTTGAAATTCACACAATTGAATAATAATAATAATAATAATAATGATGATGATGATGATGATGATGATGATGATGATAATAATGATTTCTTTAGTTTGAAAGAAAAAGAACTGGGTTAATTTCCTTTTACATTTTAAGCAACTATTTCATCTTTACTGACTACATCATGCCAAGGGGTGAATTAGATACAGAAATAGACATCCCTTCCCCTTGTGCATGTTAGGATCTATCTAATGTTATGGTTTCAAACAACAGAAATACTGATTGGCTTAAACAGAGAACATTATTAAAATTCTGCGGACTAGATAATTTTATTAAGGGCTATTTGTCTGAAACCACACAAACACTCATGCAGGAGTTCTAGTGGAGTAAGTTCTCAGTAGAGCTACAGCTTTACTGTCCCCAGGATTCTATTTGATCATGCATCTGCCCACCACTAATAGCACCAATCGATTTGGAAGTCCTGACAACTTTTTGGGTTGTGCTCCATATTAGACACATCAGAAAAGCATTTGATTAGCAAAATGCTTTTTTCCCATGTGTTTCATAAGAAATCTAATAGTGAGATAAATGCTAGACACATGCCACATAGTTTAGTTTATTTTTTCTATTATTTTGCTCCCTTTTTATTTTTAGATGATTTTAATTTATCTTTTTCCATTATTAACTTTCTTTTTTTTTCCTCAGAAAATAATGATATCAATGGATGACAGTTCATAGTGTTCCACAATAGAAAACATACCATTTTATCTTTTGCTACATCTACTTATCATGTATGTGCTACTTTTTAAATATTTCATGTTCATAAAACAAGTAACTTGGGGCCAGGGAGATGGCTCAGTGGAATAAGCACTTCCCTGTCAAGTATAAGGAGTTGAGCTCAATCCCCAGTTCTGCAAAAACAAAAACAAAAAACAACAACACGAGTAGCTCAATATCTAATTTTAAACATGTATTACTAGCATTGAGGCAAAACTATACTCAGTGCTATGAATTATAGCTAGTATGAATACAAAAACTCTCTCCCTTAATTTCAGATAGCATCATTGCCCATGGAATGCTGAGACCCTCTCTCTCCTTTTGCATATGTATCACTAGAATGTGTATTGTATTTTGCTCACTTCTATCTCCTCTGCAAATATTATTCTAAGCGTTATTTCTCTTCAAGCTGTTTAAGACCCTGCATTACAACCTGTGAGTTAGTAGCTCCTCAGTTTGTTAAGGTAATTTGTAAACTGTAAAAATAAAGCAATAGGGAGGAATTTCCTTATTGTATCACTCATTTCTTTATTCTTTAGGAATAAGATTTTGGTACATATGTTGTTATCTTTTATCCTTCTTGAACAGAAGATAATCAGATAGTGTGACATTGATCTAAAATATGTGATATAGTATATACTTAGCTCCCTGCATTACGTGATACTTGAGCTATCAGAGAAGTCTTGATATTTACTGAACGCATTGTCTGGGACACTAAAAATATGAAATCAATTGTCTACTTAAATAACCGATGAATTCTGAGCTGCAGATTCATAAAATTATTTTGTGTATGCATAAACTTTAAAATATTGAGTTTTCATTTTATTATTTCTATGAAAGAAGTAAAATTTTAGTTTAATCTATTAGGAATTAGAGGCAAGATAATTAAAAATACAAGGCCATATTTTAATAAATGCTAAAATATCTAGCTTTCCCAATGATAAATACAATATATACATATATGTATATATGATTAGGCAAATATTAATATCTTTTAATGTGACAGCTACTGTGTATTGCAATGTTCACTGAATGCTCATGTTACTTGTTAATTCACTAAACTTGACATCCTAAGGAATTATTCTTCAATACATATGTTATACTAGTTTATTGCTTTATTTCTAAATACTGTTTATACTTAGTGACTTCAGTAATTAAGTTTGATAATATATGGAATAATTAGGACACTGGAGGAAAATTTTGTCTCTAAAAGGCAATATATTTCTACAGAATTTGAATACACATAAAAGGGTGTTGTTATCTCTTCTAAAATTTTTTAATGTAGGGAAATCAAAGGTTAGTACTTATGCTTAGAATTTAAAGCAAGTGGCTTGTGGTTGCAAAAATTCATGATAATTTTCATGGCAGTTTATAAGGAAAAAAGACTACATTTCGTGTCCTTCTGAATTGTTCTGTCAATCTCTTTAAACACTAATGCATCTGAGACAATATAATAAGTCTCACACAAAGAGTTGTTTGGATAACTTGCTTATGGTGTGGCAGGTCCAAATTGAATAACAGAGAGGAACCCTTGGCAGAAGATGTCAGAGTGCATAATTTCTCCATGATAAATGTCATAATCCCATTGAACACATATAATAGAGGCAAAGCACCTCTACATATCTGTATTGTAATCCTTAGGAAGATTGGCACATCATTAGGAAGACCTTTTCTACCATTGGTAAGTCATTAGAGTGAGTTCCTTTTTCTATTCCCTTCAAATGGATTTTTCTTCTTATCCTTGTATCTATTGACATAAAATTAAAATATCTGTTAAAGAGGAAACATTGCCAGGCACAAATGTCAAAGTGGCAACTTCTATCTCTGATGTTTATTTATTAATTTATTTTGTTTCATTTAAATTTATATCCTAATCAAACAATCTTAGATAAAATATGAGCTTGAAAAAGTATTTAATATTTCTTAAACTCAGTTTCTTCAGGTAAATAGAGATAAAAAATACTAATGAATTTACTTGTAGAATAAATGAAGTGTACATTTGACACATTTATAACTTATAAGTAAATATATATAGACTGCTCTTATTTTCTTTAATGTATTAGGCAATGGAACGAGCTTTATCTAAACAAACAGCCACAAGAAAATGTAGAAGGACAGACAGGTTTCTATTCTTTAGGGGCACATCAGTCCTGGCCTCCAGCTGGGATGTAATTTCCTGACTTCTAGCGCAGACTCTGCAGCCTCTGTGTTGGATCCTTCAGCCTTCTGGTGTAGAGCCATCAGCCTTCCATTGCAGACCCATCGGCTTCCAGATGTGGGCTTGCTTGGAGCACTGCAGTGAGTGCCAGACCTTGGACTGAAACCTCCAGTTTCCAGTGTGCAGAAACTCTTCACACGCTTCCTCCTGCAACTCTGCGGCTGACCCTTACAAGCTCATCTTCTTATACACTTGTGTGTCTTGTGTTATACCTATTTCTCTAGTAAAATCCTGACTGATACAGTGGGTATGGAGTTTGGAAAGGAAAAGGTGTTGGAATAGGTCGTGTTTGTATGCATTGAGAATGTGCTTCATGGACTGTTTATTAAAATGGTAAAAGAAAAAAAAAGGTGTAATCAGGATTTTTATAATTGATATATTTATTTATTCCCTTACATGTAAATAAGATTAAGAATCTTTTTAAAAAGTTAAGATATTTGGGTGTCACCTTAAACATCCAAAAATGTTCTTGAATGATGTAATGACTCAGAAAAAAACACAATTTGCTTATTGACCTAGTGGAGATTTTGTAATGTTTATTATAGTGTTATAGTTTGATATGGGTTAAACATATAATATAAGTCACTTGAATTTATCTCTTTTCTCTTAAGAAATACATACTACAACATCTCATATTTTTTAGAGAAGAAGACAGCAACTCAGAGAAGTTAAATATCTTCCCCACATTTACACAGCTAATAAATCATTTAGGTAGAAAGCCTTCATAATCTCTGAATAAAATAAACATGCTATATTTTTAGTTTATGAGATAGTAACACAGTAAGATGAAGGCGGTTAGGCAAGTGTGCTCAAAGAGAAAGAGTAGCCTGGAGAATTGGTTCCTGTTTAGTTTCAGCAGATAGCCTGTTAGGTAAGACTTTCTGTTCTACTAACTACCAAACCCACACACGTCCTTTAAAAATTGTTACAGCTTTGCTTATGCAAAAAATGAATAGTTTCTCTTTTCTTTGGGACTTTTTCCTTTTCCTGTGTGTAGGAGTGGGTGCCAGTGATTAAACCTAGACCTTAGATAAAGTGAGGCAAACACTCTACCACTGAGGTACATCCTAGCCTCTTACTGGTTATATTTTCAATTGTTTTATTTATAATGCACCCTAGATTTAATCTTTTTGTTTGTATATACCATAACACTCTTTACTGCCTGCATTGTATGCCCATTACAATGGTGAATGACTTTGGGAAACTTGGCCATCTTAATGGCTTGTTGTAGCCTGAACTGGTTTCCCTGTTAAATCATTCTGTTGCCTCCTTATATTGGCTCTCAGGAATACGGTGTAAAAACATCAGTAACTACTCACAAAAGTCATTACTCCAAATGGATAATTCCAGTAGGTTAATTCTTTACTGCACTCATTTTTTTCTAGTGCAATTTTATATCATTTTCAAAGCACAAAACTGCATAGACATATAAGGTTCACCTCAATATCTCTTAATAGTTTTTTCATTTCTGTAACTTACTGCTTATTAAGCACAAGGTTGCAGGCAGCCTCAGAGTATTTCTCACACCCAGCTAGTATCATCCATCTGTGCTGACTGTGCTATAAAATGCATTGTTGAGTCATGCCTATCAGTGCTCAAGTCACTTAAGAGCAAGCCCAACTCCTGTCCCTGTTCTACACCCAGGTCTAACCAAAAGATTAGTTTATTATATTTTTCCCACTGTTTATTTGACCCCACTACTTTCTTCCAATTTCACTTCTAGTGAAGGGTTCTTGTATATTTATTTATTTAACACAGGATCTCATTATGTACTCCAGACTGGCCTCAAACTCACATTCATTTTCCTGCTTCAGCCTTCCAAGTGCTTGGGCTACAGGGTATGCCAGCCCCACACCTGGCTAATGAACAGTTCTTGATAAAAGAAATGCACACAATAGATATTTATTTGAAAAATAAAATATTAATATATGGCATGGGTACATTTTTAAATTTTGTGTAAATAATATTTCTGTTATCACAAAGAAAGGTATCGGTTTTTGCTTTAATTATTTGCAAGAAAATTGAGGAAACACTTGAGAAGACTTCAGTAAGTGATTGGACACTGGAAGAGGCACAGGAAGGAAACCGATTATTCATATTATTGTAGATGGCCATATCCTTTAAAAACATGTTGAGGAATTTAGTGGTGAGCATATTGTTTCTATCACTGAGATAAAGCTGATTATACATGTAAATGTAAAGTAATGTGATTTTATTTCAAAGGAAATTCTGACCTGTACTTCCTCATCAGAAGAGAGACCATAAACATTTGTTGTTCTTACCCTCAGTTTATTGAGAATGACATGATGACTGATTGCAGTCAGTAGATATTTTTGGCAAAATATTTACTTTCTCTATCAAAATGTCTATGTCACTGTGAGGTTGTGTGCTTAACACTTGCTGCCTATTTTCTTTTAGTATACATCAAGTCAGACCCTTCTTAGTGCCTGTATTTCCCATGGTAATACAGAGTTCATTAGAATGATTTTTAATTAGTTTATTGTATCATTTAGTTGAAAGCTAAAAAAAATCTATTTCGGAAGATCTTACTCTCCCTCCCTCCTTCCATCCCTCCCTTTTGCTCTCTTCCTTTCTCTTCCCTAAAGATTCTGTATATCATTTGAGAGCAGATTGTATTGAAATACCTGAAACTTCCTGGGCAATCCCTGTTGCAAATACTCACCTTTCATATTGCTTCTACTAACATATACTCCTGAATTTTTGCTCATATAAAAATTTAGAAGTCACTGAGTATTCCATGTCTTGTTTTACAAGGGTAAGCTCAGTGTTGTTGTCACTTTTAAGTCATGAAATCTCTTTCTTTATTCTATTAGAGGGAGCTGAGCTATAGGCATTTGAATACTGAGATAAAAGGGGATCCATTTCTTCATATGATTAATTAAACATTGTGAACATCTTCCAGTCAACTTTGTGGATACAAGAAAAACACAATACTAGAAGTCTACTTTATGCTTTTATCTTCTGAACACTACTTATAAATTATTACTCTGAGGAAATCAATCTGTTTATTGCTGAGATATCATCTAAAACAGTAAATAATATTGGCTGTTCTGATGTGCAACTAATTTTCTAGCAGGTGTAGATAAGATTTATTAAAGCATCATGCAAAAAGCTGATACTAAAATTAAGATAAATCTATTTAAAAAGAGGGACGTGGTTTTGTAAACACTTTGCTAGTTAATATACTACACATTTATTGCACATCTTGTATGTGTTGGGTTATCATCTTATTGTATATATCATCCATGCCAGCAGAAATGAGCAGAAAATTACTATCTTCTCTAGGAAATTTTCCCTTGCACTTTCAGAATTTTTCAACCATGTTCAACTGGATTCTAGGGTTGTTCGAGACAGAAAGATCAGCCCAATGTGTGGGGTGGAAGAAAGCTGTGCACTTCATGACAGCAAAGAAGGAAAAGGAGAGGGAAGAGGAAGAAGAATAAAAGAGAATAAAGTGAGAGGGACAAAGAATAGCCCCCAAGGGCATGCTCTTGAAGATACATTCCCTTCTAGAAGATCCCAACTAAAATGATCATCGTCTAGGAGCCCATCAGATTCTGAATATACACTATGAGCCACATAATCTAATCACTCCCAAAGTCCCAGATATTAGTACCATTACATTAAGAACTCAGCTCCCAAAACAAAAATTTTAACAGACATCCAAATTCAGCCCATATGTTATTTTCTTTTTAACTTATTTCTGCTTGAAATATAGTGAAAAGCTTGGGAAGGAACCTGTCATGAGCAATACTTTATTTGGTCAAGGGAGAGAAATAGTGACAATTTGCACAGTTGATATTGGGGTTCAGACCAACTTAAGGGATTTGTAATATAATTGAGAGATGACACAATTTAGAATATTTTGGAAGTAGACATATGTGAGATGATGTCAAGAGAAATTCTTGATTTTAGATTTTCATTGTTATAGAAATGCAAAAATACTCTAAAGAATAGGCTATCAGAAAAATGTTTTAATTTACTGAGTGGAAGAGATTGTCTATGTACATTTTAGTGATAAGATTTCTTTTAGACCTATGTCAAAGAAATAAAGATGAAAATTTATTTCAAATGATCAAATCATGATGATTATGTTCCTTAGACATATTTCAAATGCAACTAGCGTCCTTTATTGATGAGTTTGTCATAAAAAAATCCACTGAATTAAACAGTATTTGATTGTAGTTTATATTGCAGAAATGTTTTCTTATCTTTTTATAAACCTGAACATGAATCTTGCAAGATTATGTGACTGGCAATTTTCTTAAAAGGAATGTTAACATATATTGAATTATATCTACCTGATGCTCTTCCCAACATATAATAAAGAACTTATTGAGATTGTTTTAAAATTGGATAAGTATTGTTACTGATAATAGATTGTACAATCCAGAACTATTCAATTGAGTGAATTTGAAGAGTCTCAACCCTAAAACAGAACTGAGGTGATACATATACTAATTAGCTTGATTTAATCATTCTACATTGTATACATACATCAAAATGGCACATCGCACCCCATAGAATACATAGAATCATATTTAAAATAATGTTAAATAAGATTCAAAATATACTATTAATATAAAAATTTATAAGCCAGAACAAGAAACATCCGTAAATATTTTGATAATATAATTACATAGAAATGATCTTCAAGACAGTGTGTGACAGTGTACACCTGTTATCTCAGGTGAGAAAGACAGCATGGAACAAGTCTGAAGCAATGCTGAGCAGGGAAGCATCACCTTTGCGTTACAAAGGAGGTAAGAGGATGCGGCTTAGTTTTAAAGTGTTTAACTATCATGTACAGTGCCTTAGGTTAAATATCTTATACCATGGGAAATAAAAGGATTGAGTATAATTTTTAAAATTCTGTAAGTAACTCTAATATTTAAATGGGCTTGGGAATCATTGGCTTACATACTTTCGGTAACTTTGGAGAAATCTGAATATTTTATTACTAGCTTGCATATTTATACATATGTTTCAATACCTATTGTATTAAATTAAGACTATATTTGTGTGGTATTTAGAGACTATGCTGATGAATGTATAGGTTAACAACGACTACTATTTCTAAGCATTCATTAGAAATAATTGTTTTTGAGGATCCATTATCAATTTTATAGTTGCATAAATTTTGATTTGAGTGTTTAGTAATCAACAAAAGGAATATTTATACTGCTTGTCCTATTTAGAGAACTGTTTAGAATGTTAGATTGTGAACACATAAAAATGAAATATACAGTGCGATATATTTTCAGATTTTAAAATCTAGTAGAAAATAAAAGCTTGTATCAATAGAAATCACAACTAGTAGTTTGGTAAGTTTTCAGATTTGAAATACATGTTCCAGTATAAGTTCTTGTTAGTTGAATAGACTAAGCAAAACCCTTCTAACAATATAGGTTGAATTATATCCTAAAAAATGCAGAGGAATTTTCAAAATGCAAGGAGAGAATATTGTTGGATGTTTTCAAAAGACAGAAACAATACCTATGTCAGTCAGAGCCTACTAGAGAACAGATTTACTTCAGGATTCAGAAACACAGAAGGATTTACAAGAAAGGTTTGTAACGGCCGCCCATAGGTTCTGATGTGGAAGGGTGCAGAAGGAATGTATGTGTGCTGGAAATTGGAGCATTCCAGTCAAAGAACAAAGGCCTGGAGCTCATGGTAGTGTCCTGCGCAAGTCTGTATCAGGAGGCCGAAGGGCTGACCTCTGTGAGAAGCCAGAAGATTACACAGGTGAAGGTGCAGACTAGAGCTCCTCTAAGAAACTGAAGCAAGCCTCCTTATTGCCTCACTGGCTGTAGCCCACAGAGTTCCTATGAATTTCCTAGGAAGCCCTTTTGGAGCAGAGATCTGAAGGAATCTTCCCAAAGGCAATACTCATGCTTCTGCACACTGGCATCTATGATGGGTGAAGTTTATTGATCTCTGAGACGCCCTCAATGTATCAATCTTCCTATCACTGGTCTTTTTCTTTGATTTTTTGAGATAAAAAATGTAGTTCATACTGTCCTTGGACTCACTGTGGAGTCCGAGCTGGCCTCACCCTCACAGCAATCCTTCTCAGCCTCTCCAATGCCGGGATTAATGGTATGTGTCAGCATACCTGACTTTGATTTCTTTTGAAAGATCATACGCTCTTGAGCGTCCACACTTCACAGTCATGGATCCTTCTCAGCCCAGATCTAAGGTATTTTCAAATTGTTCTCTGCTTTGTGCTTCCTACACTTATTACAAAGTTGGCTCAAAGCAATAAGTATGATCGATACCCTCTGTTGGGTTTGGGCCTGCTCTGAAATGTAATCCAGCAAACTAATCAGTCCCCCACATAATCTCAGTCTCCAGCAAAGTGTCAGAATATCGACAACATATCAATCAATTTTCTCCGGAGCATAACCCACTTCTCCACTAGTCCCACTGTCCATGGAAATTTTTCTCTTCTGCTGGTCTTTGTGGTCTGTATTTTTGTCTGAATGCTGATATTCTGAGCTCTACCCAGAATCACCCATCAGGCTCTTCTTGCAGCACCCTGAATCTTCTCCAGCCAGTATTTTAAACCCTTCAAGATTCCTCCTGTAAACCTGTTCTTTACCAGCTAGTCAAGTACAGTCACAGAACCCATTCCACTTCTCCAGGACCGATTTCCATCACTAGGTTTTTCATTGCCAGACATAGTACCTTCTATAGTTTGTAGCAGAAGTGGTCCAATTCGGCTCATATTTTCAAGGATTCAGTATGTAGTCAGCTGGCTGGAAGGCAGAAATATCATGGTGGAAAGGAGTGAAGGAGCAAAGCCCCTTCATCTGTGGCTGCTAGAAAACAGAGCTAGGGAACAGGGCCAGTGCCGGAGATGTTGGGTGGGAAACCAGATATGCTCTGCAAGACTCTCCCTATGAAACCCAGCCAGACACACCCTCATGCTTTCCACCAAACCCCTGCTTGCCTCTCAAGCCAATCGAGTTGATCCAATCAAGATAATCTACCATAGCTCTCAATAATATGGAATCTGTTTCTAAAAGACAAGACGAAAGTAAGAATGGGCTATTGAAAGAAGGCTGATATGAGGATGGATTTGTTTAATGTATATTACATGCCTGTGTGAAAATACCACGTTGAAAGCCAGTATTTTTTAAACTAATAGGCAATAATAAAAATAAATGTTAAGGGTTGGCTAAATACCTCAGCAGTTTAAAGCACCTAAAAGGAGGCGGAGGGGCTGGGGGCTCCATCCCAGGGCCTGCCATGCCAGCCTGGCCCCCGGGTGCACTGGGATGGCAATTGAGATTGTGTGTGGTGGTGAACACCATTTCTTGGGATGCTGTAAACAGGCAGATCACTACGAGTCTGATCTAGTAGTGAGACTCTGAACATCTGGTAGACCCTTCCCTAAAATATAAAATATAAGCAAATAAATAAATACATATTACAAAGATAAATGTTAAACTGTAGGTCAATAGCACAATGCAATAATATTGTACAGTTATGTTTTTAGAATATAAGATGAAAAATGAGAAGTCATATTAATATAATTGAATAAAAATTAATAGATTGTCAAATTATGACATTTAAAATTCAAGAGTAATAGTCAGCACCATGCTTATTAGCTCTTCAAAGTTTTTCCTCTGAAAAGAGTTTCCTGGACTAATCAAATGCTCCCTGTAATATAAAGACTAGACAAAAAACTAAGCAGAACAAAAGCGCAAAGGAGCAAAAATCTCCATGCAATGAAGACAGCCATGTAGTCTAGATTGTTAGGCAGTTTCTAGCAGCTAAACTCTGCTCTCACTAGCACTTGATTCTCAGAGCAACCAATAAACTGTAGAAAGAAATCTAACTGGCAGATGAGATCAATGACTCTGCTGCTTTTAAATGGCCTTGAGCAGAAGACATAGCTAGGTGATGGGACAGGTTGGGGACTGGCAATTGAGAAGATAGAGGCAGAGTTTGAGGAGCATGAAACAGTCTTTACAATAAGCCTAAGTCATCTTCATGAGCCTGGACTAGATCATAACCTGGACTCAACTGATGCTGTCAGAGCAGATGGGGAAGGAAGTAAGGAACATGTCACCAGCAATTTTAAGGAGAACTTTACTTGCTCTCTATCATAGAAAGCCTAGTGAAATTGTGTTCTGCAGTTATGTGGATGCGATATTTATGAGTGATAAACTTGGATACATAGCTGAGGAGATTTACAAACCACTCTTTAAATTTCCCACCAGTTTTCTTCTTGCTGCTTGCAATAAACTTTGAGGCAAAATAGATAAATGAAAGGATGAACTATTTAAACAAAATGTCAGAAGAATTTTGAAAGTTTTCTCTTTCTCCAAGTGACAAAAAAATGCTACACACCAGAAATGTCCATAAAAAATGTAGTAATGGGTCCAGGGAGCTGGCTCAGTGGAATTAGCGCTTCCCTGGCAAGCATAAGGGCCTGAGTTCAATCCCCTGTTCTGCAAAAAAAAGATTAAAAAAATGTATTAAAAAGAAAGTCTGAATGTGCATACAGCCATCTGTTGAATCTTCAGATTGATCAAAAGGAAAAAATAGTCAAAGAAAGGATCTTTTCAGGAGATTAACCACGTGCTTCCCTACTCTTTGGACTCAAGCCACAGGTCCTCAAGAAAGCTGGAGGGTGCTGTCCCTCAGCCATTTCAGCAGAAGCCCAGTATATACAGGATTATCTCTAAAAACTTGTGAATGTGGCTTTTTTTCTAGTAGGATGAAATCCTCAGAAATCCCCACAAGACCCACAAAGATTTTGAGAAATTTATTTGAGTAGAAATGCCAAAGCCTGGGATTAAATTAGCTGAAGGGGTGCAAAATGACGGAGGACTGGGGCCCCACAAAAACTTGGCAAGGATAAAGAGAGCTGTGAAAACTACTCTGCTGCAAACAGAGGAAGGAAGAAGGACTCAGAGGACGGAACTAAGAACCCAGACTACTCAGTAAAAAACCAGGGAGGATTATCCCTGCAATTGAATTCTAATCTAGGAAAATCCTACAGTTGCCCACTGGATTTCAGAATTATTATTGACCAACAATTCTTTATATTTTATCTACTCCCCTTCTGAAACAAAATATCTACACTGCTATCGTATGCTGTTTGCTGGTTTTTTTTTTTTTTTCCTTTATGGTTGCAGGTCTTGGGTATTGATTTTTGGGGACCTTGGGAGACAGAGACAAGAGACAAAGGAATTTTTCCCTAAGACTTAGGTAATACATATTTTTATATAGTACTATAACTAAGGGGACCCATTTATATTTGATTTAGATTTTGAATTTTGAGTTGAAATAAATTAGACAAGATTTTGGAATTTAATCTAATGAGATGATTAAATGTAATTTCAGATGATATTTAAAAAATTGAACTGTTATTATAATGGTACAACACTTGTGAATCTTGGGAGGAGATAAACATATTTTGCATGTAAGAAAAAATAATTTTAGGGTGTTTTGTGGGTGGATATAGAAGATAGAATTATCAGATGATATCCAAGGTTTATGTTCCCTGCAGTATTGGTTGAACAAATGCACATGATGTGGAATCCTTCTCATTATACACAGGAAATGTTTGGGGATTGTCCAGACAAAGCCAGGATCTTCTCCAGTGAGCTTCAAGCCAATGGTGAAAATCGGGAGAAGTCCTGAACTAAGTGGTGGGACCTTTAACAGAGGTTCTGAAGGCCAGCAAGTCCCACACTGCCTATGTAAGAGGAGTCTGACATCAGTTTTACAACTCCGAGGGCACTAGGTCCAGTAAGTATGTGAGCTTGGTGAATAACTGACATTTCAAATGAGACTATAGATCCAGCTGCTATCTTTATTGTTGCCTGGGGAGACCCTCGGCTGAGAATCCAGTGGCGGTACATCAAGACTCTTCATAGTAGCTTAACCTCCAAAATTGTGTTAATTGGTTTACTAGTGAATGTAGTAAACATTGTATTAGTGTAAGTTATGTAGACCTTTTCCTACGGTCAAGATTTATTTTCTTCTAATCTGTTCACCCACTAACGCCATGAAATAAAATGAATATTATGCTACCCTTAACAAGTTCTTGGGGTCCGGGGAGCTGGCTTAGTGGAATAAGTGCTTCCCTGGCAAGCACAAGGACCTGAGTTCAAACCCTGGTTCTGCAAAAAAACAAAAGTTCTTTGTGTGATTAAAAGAAATTACAAAAGCCATTGTATTTCAGTTCCTGCTGAGTTACTCAAATTTAGACTTAACTATTTTCTTTCCTTCAATTCTTCAGACAGCCATTATTTTCATTCATATTTCTGATGACAGGCTAATGTCTTTGGAGCAAAGCTCCTTTACTTATGTTAGCTTCAGTCAAGAGTACATTCCTTAATTATTTCTCAGGATGTTTTCAACCTTCCAATTTTTTTTTCTCTGCTTCATGTCAAACTTTCAGAGCTTTGCCTATTTCCCTGTGTAACTAGATATACTCAAGAATAAAATTAAAAATCATTTTAGTCTGTTAATTTCTGTTGTATTAGACATACAGTCACCTGCTTTACTCATTTAATTTATTGACTTTACCTCCACACATGTTAGAAGTGTACCATGTTCATTCACAATTCTGTAATAAAATATATTTGAATTGAATCTACCTTTTCAAAACAGATACTACTGTTCTTAGGTCTAAAATCAAGACAAATATTACTTGTGGCCTTTAATAAAACAGAAAATACATTTAGTAGACAATATCTTTAAAATTATCTTTGAAACAATTATGGAATCATATATTTCTTCTAATTATTAACATAGACTGATTCAGTCATGCAAAATAGTTTAAAGCGAACTTCACACTAGATTTTAATTGCATTGTTCTATACAAATGCCAATCATATTTATATTTAAACAGAGAATAATTTTTAGTGAATCTGTGAATTGACATAATGTGTGCTTCATAAAATCTTTAATATTTATTCCTCTCATTTGAAATTTTGGTAAGTGTTTGAGTGCCTGAGAAAAATAAATTTCCTCAGTATTTTTAATTAAATACAGAATATCTTGATTTATAAATTGTGAGAGTGTTGACATTTTTTAAATTAAAATTTAGTGCTGGAGAGGTAGCTCAGTTATCTAAAGCATCTGCTTGAGCAAGATCCTTCAGGGGCAAGGGACTGTGTTCGATCCCCAGCACCACATGCCACACCAGACCCATGCTTAAGGCTGCCGGAGCCAGCCAAAAAAGAAGAATCCTTCACAAGTTTAGACTGCATAGGGTGACACGTACCTGTAATTCCAGTGCTTGGGAGGCTAAAAACAGGAGGATCACTATAAGTCTGATCTATGTACTAAGGTCCTGTAGACTCTATATCCCCTGTACTAAATGCAAAGAAAAAAAATTAAAATTTAAAGTAACTCATGATTGATTCACTTTTCTTAAGAAGGTAGATAAAAATCTATTTGTAATCAGTGAAGTTTTTTATCAAAAAAATAAATTGAGGTTACTTCAAAACAGAAAATCAAAAGACACTAAAGATGTAGTCTGTAAATATTATAAATAAACACTAATATTAATACAACTTTGACCATCAATAGCTAATATATCAAAATTATTTTTCATAGATTGAATACATATTTGTCTCTGTACATGTAACATTAAGATAATGCACACGTCATAAATAGTAACTGAATAGAGTTAGGTACTGAATAAAAATTAGATATATTTATATAAATTTTAATGTATTTAAATATTTACAAATCAGAGATGTTTTGCATCTGTATTTCTGGTTTTTGATTTTGAATGATCATACTCATCTGGAAGCCTACATAGCAACATCAACTGAAATCTTAGGGAACATTGCATGTTATTGTCCAGAGTTTGTCCCAACAAAATATTTAATGTTCCATTTCAAATAAACTTCTAACTATTTAATATTTGGTAAGTTTTTTTTTTCAGTTCCAATATTGGCATCATTTTTATTCTGTAATACAGTTAATTAAGAACTAGTTTTATAGTAATAACTTTCATTTAATTATAATCACATTAAGAATATCTTCAATTTTCCCCTTTTTTGGTACTGGGGATCAAACTCAGGACCAGGTGCTTGCCAATCAGGTGCTTATGTCACTGAGCTATATCCTTGGTATTTGCTTTTTTAATTAATTAAATGCTCATTTTAAACATACTTAATGATCAGACTCATGATAAGGCATTTGTGCCCACATATGATTTGTTTTTTACCTTTTTGAGACAGGGTCTCACTGTGTAATTCAGGTCTTACTGTGTAGTGCTGGCTGGCGTTGAATTTATTTGTGCAGCCCAGGTTGACCTCGAACTCATGGTAAACTTCTTGCCTCAGTCTCTAATGGCTGGGATTTCAGGTGTGAGCCTGCTCCATGGCTGGCTTACAGGATATATGTCTTACTGTTTTGTTCTTGCTGATTTTTTCTTTTTGTGTGTGTAATGAGAATTAAATTGAGGACCATTTAGTAGCCACAAAGACATTTGTACCACTGAGCTATATCACTAGCCCTACAGGACATATCTTGATTGACTTAGTTTTCATTCTTCTCCCCTCCCTTCAACCCTCTTCTGGTACTTATTTACAAAGGCCTTATTTCCACTTTTTCCTTCTGTTTTATATTTTTTCTTTAATCCTGTCCCCTCCTAAGCTCCCTTTGCAATTTGAATATATTCTCCCTCTTTCATGTATTTATTGTAGATTTTGGTCCTTATTTACATTTTAAGTCTCTTATACCAAAGGAACAATGCTCTATTTACACACGTGTATCTGATTTATTTCCCTTAAGAGTATGGTCTCAAGGTGCATCCATTTTCCTAGAAATGTCTCAAGTTTATCTTTTCTAATGGCTTGTATAAAACATCCATCTTTATCTGTTTGTTGGTTGATGGGCATTTGGGTTGTTTCCAAACTTAACAGCTACGCTGCAGTAAACATGGGCACACACCTATCATTATCGTATCATGCTTTTAGCTGTTTTACTCAGATGCCAACAAGGGGAACAGTTGACTCAAATGGAACCTCTAGCTTTAGTTATTGGAAGAATCTCCACATTGCTTTCCAGAGTGGCTGGATCTCCCACCAACAGAGGAGAAAGATTCCTTTTCTCCCAAAGCCCAGCGAATATTTGTCATTGGTTGATTTCTTAATAATAGCCTTTTTCTTTTTTCTGGAGTGAGATGGAATCCCAAAGTTGTTTCAATTTGCATCTCTAGGATGTCCAGTGATCTCAAACATTTTTCTCGTATATTTATTTTCCATTTATTCTTCATCTTGGAAATAGTTACTAATTTCAGATACTTCCTTTTGGTTTGAGTCTTTAAATTTGGAGGGTAAAGTTTTTATCATTTGACTCATGTGATGAATATTTTCAATAAGTGAGAAAATGCAAACCACTTATTCATTTAAGCTTCAATGACACGAAATCTGCTAAGGACATTTCCCCTCACAATCCTCTTTAACACCTGGCCTTGATCAGCCAGAAAACTTCTCTATTGAGCAGGTGTGTCTGGCGCTGAAGTCATCCTAGAGCTCCCAGAGTTGAGTTGAGCAGGCTGAAAGCACTGCACATAGGATTTATGCCCACAGGAGCTGAAGCGCATATTCACACACATTCATTTTATGACCCCGTACTCTTCTGTTCATTTCTTGTCTGCTGATTAGCTAACTACCAGGTTCTCACTTTAGTACCATTCTTCCCATCAGGACTTTTTTGTTGTTGTTAATTTATGTACTTGGTACAGGCTCTCACAGCACAGCTGGGATGCGTACTGATCCTCCTGTTTTCAGCCTCCCAGCACTGGGATGACAGGCATGCACCACACGTCCGGACTCCTTGATAAGTTGGCCGGGTTTGGGCTGGAGCTGGCACTGCATGTGCTACCGTGATTCCAACCCAGTTTCTTGCTCCTGGCAGGCAGGCGTTTAGTACCCTGAGCTGTCTCACCCAGCCCAGGGCTTTCTTGACAACACGAGAATCCTTACTTTCTATGCCATGGCACTTTGGCCACTCAGCCATAACATGTACCGTGCTGTCTGTTACCATGAGCAGAAAAGCTGGCCTACCAACTCTCTCTGCCCTAGTAAGCCGAGTTCCTGCAAAAATAGCAAGAACCCTCTCTAAAAATCTGTTTTAGCTAATGATAATGCCACCTTGAACAGATGCTGTTGCCATTGAAATCCATGATTACGTTGTATAAAAAAGCTTTACAGTATTTCCTGTCTGATATTTATATTTCTTTGCAATTCTGAGGAGAGCATTATCATTTACTCCAAGTCTTCAAGCCAAAACAACCCCATTAAATCCTGCATGATCCCACATTGGGTACAGTACTAAGAACAGTGCATCATTCAGACAATTGCTGTGGCATTTCTCTTTTCTTTTCACTGCTGTTGAAAAGTTGTATAAGGTATTGAATTTATTGTTTTATTTTCCAGTTTTCTTATGGGTTATGGAATTACGTATCTACAATGCAGGGCAGAGTATACTGTATCATCCTGATTTTACCACTATTATTAAAGTCAAATTTAAACAATATCAAAGCGAGGAAAGCAATGATGAATAAACATTTATTTTCTTTTTTATATATCCATTCCCTTTTTGTGTTTTTCTTGATTTTTAAATTTGAATTTGAATGATAATGTGTAATACAAATGAAATTTCAAATTCTGTATAATCACAAACTATCAAAAAATAGACACTGTTGTTTCCTTAGAGCTTGCTAAAGCACATGTCCAAGGGATTTTTTTAAAGAACTTGAGGATTAAATCACATTTCTTTATCCATCAAACTTTGTGCGCCATCAAGATAATTTTTTTTACTGACAAATACAGCTCTAGAGAAAATATCATTTTTATGGAACAGACATCTGGAATCAAGAGCCATATATTTTATTTTAAAATAAAAAAACTAAAAATGTTACTGTGCTATAACAGTGTGTAAGATGGTATTTTCAAAGATCAGGCTATTGACAATTGCAGAAACCTTAGCTACAGACAGGGATTATCGACATAACTTGAAACGTGACATTTGATAGAGTGTTAGGCATTGCTACAGTGGAGAAGCGCTGTCAGATGCCAAGCACTACACATAAATAAACTGATTTTCACAGTGCCAGAGTGAAATATGTCATGCATAAAGGAGGATAAGTCACTGTGCATTGAAGTGGTTTAAGAGACTCGCCTGAGCAGGAGATTACGGGCTGCTGATGAGATCCACCAGGTCATAGGCCATGCGAGCTGAACTATGCATGCTAGGTGCAGGTTAAACCATGTTCAGGCATGTGTCACACTGCGGTGGTGACTTGTAACCTATTAGCAGATAACACAAATCGCATTCTTGAGCAAATATAAAAAATGAATAGTCTTATTTTACAGCTGTCATATATTATTAAAAATCAAAAGCATGTATATAAATTTATGATTCCCCAGAAGGTCTTTGACTTTACCCCCAACTTCACATTCGAAGATACTGTTTGTAAAGACTACTGTTCTAACACAAGCTTCAGAATCTTGCAATAAGTTTCAGTTCTAATTTAATGAGGAAAAAATACTAAAAGATTGCTTTACTAAATTTAAAAATAAATATATAGTATTTGTATTTTCCTGACAGCCATTTTGAGTTCCACATTAAAATGTAGAAAATCATCTTTATCTAGTGTCAAGTACATGCATAAAGTAAAAGGTCCTTCACGATTATTTAATGCCACAAGTCTTTCTGTAAATATGAACTTGAATTGAATCTAGTCACAGATTACTAATTCAACAAATAATCTTGTGTGTAAATCAAAATCAACAATAGATTTAAGAAATGTGGGTGATATATTGATTGCCCTATTTTGAAGCAGTTTTTTGACACACAAGCATCACAACTAGTAATATTTCAAATAAGAAAGGACCAGCGTTACTCAAAGTTCAGCTCCTAGTGAGCAATGAAAACTGTGCTATAAATTGTGGATTTCTGGAGGGTAACAAACTCATAGAAGATCATCAGAAGAAATCAAACTTTAAAAGCAAAAGATTTAAAAAGTGGTGTAGGTTCTCCAAAATGATTATTTAGAAGCATATATGAGCGTATATTATATAATTTTATTTGTTTCAAAACCAGATAATAGAATGCAAATGTAAACAATTCTAAATTTATAGTACATGACTAAAATAAATATGAGATGTTTAAATTGAATTCGAAACATACACAAACTGTTTAATAAAAACTTAAGTACAAGCATGAAAAATAAGATAATTACCTACAAAATAAGACTTCATAATTTTATAGACTATGTATGAATATATATATATATATATATATATATATATATATATATATACGCACCAGGAGGTTTCTTCACATATTATTACATAACATATTCATCTAGTGACAAAGCTCATGTGTTTTCCCTCATTTTGATAAAAAAAGTGTTTATTTTGTTTCTTTAAGTAAGCAACTCTATTCTGAACTTTATGCTACGTTCTATATGGTGATGCCATATCTAAGGTTTTGTGAAAAGTAGTATGCTTTTCTTGAGATAGTATTTACTTATTTTAGAGTTAAAATAGAATCTTCATATTTACTGACAAGTAAGGAAAAATGTTCTTATTAACACATTTTCCACTCTGCATATTTTCATTTTCTATTATTTGTAGCTTTATTTTCTAATTGGTATAATGATCTATAGAAGAATTTATACAAATGAATAGAAATAATATTTCCTTTCTTTATAATATATTAGATTTGGTCATGATAAAGCAGTGTTTCATGTCATATGAATAAAAGGGTGTGTTTACTTTTTTTCATTTTTTTAAGAGAATAAGAGGCTACGGAGACAGCTCTGATCTAAGCACCTGCCAGGCAAGCTGAAGGACCCAGGTTGATTTCCAGAACCATTATGCCAGGCCCAGAGCCCCAGGCATGCTGGGCGGCTCCTGAAACCGGGATTGATGGCATACACCTCTAATATCAGTGCTGTCAAGGTGAGACAGGAGGATAGCTATGAGACTGAGCTACGTAGCAAGACCCTGTACCAGAGAAAGAAAGAAGGAAAGAAAAAAGAAAGAAAGAAAGAAAGAAAGAAAGAAAGAAAGAAGGAAGGAAGGAAGGAAGGAAGGAAGGAAGGAAGGAAGGAAGGAAGGAAGAAAGAAAGAAAGAAAGAAAGATGATTTTTAAAGAAGACTAAGAATAGTAATAAAAACACTAGAAATGATACTGAATTTCTCTAAACAAAAGTCTTAAAGTGTTATGAGATCAAATAATTCAAGAAAAAGCCACTCTTTTAGGTTACAAAATGTAGAGACAGTAACACAGGACACATTTTTGAGGATGCACACACTACACTGAGGGACAGTTAAGTGAGCAAGAGGTTTATCAGGGGTACTGCATGGTGCTCGCTTCGGCAGCACTTATACTACAATGGGAATGCTACAGAGAAGATTAGCATGGCCTCTGTGGAAGGAGGACATGCAAATTTGTGAACGTTCTGGCAAAACTAAACAAAAGAAAGGAGATCCAAATGAAGGACCATTGTGCATCTGTATATACAAAATAGGTAAGAGAGATATACAGCTACTTTTTCTTAATTCAATGAGAAGAAAGATTTGCACTAATAGTGTTTGGATAGGATATCATTTCTGCATCTTGTACTATGAATAACTACTATGAAGGCAGCAATATGCAACATATTAATTATTGAAACTGTCCTACTAATTGGTTTTGAAACTGTCTCAGTGCTATTTGTTTCTCAATAAAATTAATAAAAGGAAAAGGAGTACTACATGGTGATCAAGATGTCAGGCAAAAGCTACAAGTTTTGTAGGGGAGAGCATATGTGTGTCTTGTACCAGTAGTTCTGCCCAGAATGAGTCGTATTTATGGACGTTGGGATAGCTTTTGTTGTCACTGAGAGCAAGAAGGCTTTTTCAGATGGCTCTCTATTGAGGAGGCTTCTTGTGCTTACCATTTGGTTCTCTAACTCATTGCCTCTTCCTATTGGGCATAGGACGATCTACAAAAGCAAGCCTATCATTCCCAGAGGATGTTTTCCCACTCCTTATAGCACTGCTACTGAGCCGACCTCCAGCTGAACCTTCACAAGCTTCATCAGCCAATAGCTCTAGGGTGCTGTGGTCTATGATACATGCAACAGAGCCCAAGGTCTTAGGCCTGGGGGATCACTAGGTCTGCCAATGGCATTGCTCCAAATCTGTTTCCTACCCAGAGTTTTATTCCAAGTTCTCTTTGAAGAAAATCTGAATAAAGTACATCTGTATCTGCCAAGTTTAATGATTTAAAATATTTACTACTTTCCTTTTCCAAAGGATGTGAGCCCAGTCATGATGTATGCTAAAACAAACTAATAAAATTGAGATGTAAATTTAAATTATTTGGGAGTAAGGAAACGGGGAGTCAATCTGTCCACCATAAGGGAAAACATGTTGTTATAATTGAGGAAGAAATACGATCCTGAGAGTCCTGACCACAGGGCAAAATTAATAATGGAATGCATTCCATAAGTGGCCATCTCTGAAGGATGATGACATTTTGTCCAGGAACCATGTTTTAAAATTTATTTGCCGTACATTAGCATACAAAGAGGAAATCTATTAGAAGAAGGAAGAACAATCTTCCCTGGAAATGTTTGACTATGAAAGCACTTATGGGAAAAAAAAAATGTATTGTCACAATTTTTGTTAAAAGGTGGAAACAGTATTGTGATTTGAGTTTAAGGAAAATTAATTAATGATTAAAATATCCTGGAAGAATTAAATCTCAGATTGAAATGTTTTTACTAGAAACTTCTACTGAAAATGATTGCAAGAACTGATACCCAATCTGCTCAATATTTTACAAAAAAAAAAAAAATAGAAGAAAACACTTTAGATTTACAAAGCTAATAATATGATAATATCTAAAGTAGACAGGATGGGGAGAAGGTAACTCAACGGTCTAAGCACCTGCCCAGAAAGCACAAGGTTCTGAGTTCTATTCATGATATTTATGCCATTCTGGACACGCTATGCTGACACCAAAACCATGCATGCTGGCACATACCTGTAATCCTAGCCCTGGGAGGCTGAGACAGGAGGATCACTATGTGTTCAAACTACATAGTAAGGCACTGTATTGAAAGAATAATAATAAAAATACAAATAAATAAAAATAAAAAAAAAACTATAAAATACCTAAAAAACAAAATTGAAGGCCAGGGAGGTAGCTCAGCCATAAAAGGCCTGCCTGGAAAGTGCAAGGCCCTGGGTTCGATGCCTTACAGCCTTCAGAACCCTGAGCATCCTGTGTTGGCCACTGAGAGCGCTAGCCACTGTAATCCTAGTGCTGGGGAGGCTGAAATAGGAGGATTACTAGGACTCTGAGCTTCGTGGTGAGACCTTGTACCAAATACATAAATACATACATGCATAAATAAGAAAATAAATAAATAAAAATTTTAAACAATAAAATTAAATTAAAAAATAGAAATCCATATTTTCCTGAACATAAATTCAACCAATCATATAAAAACTTTGAGGTGGTATTATTGAAAAGACTTCAAAAAAACCTATAAAGATAAGGACAAAATATCTTTTAAGTATTTAAGCTTTTTTATGCTATAAGGTTAAACATTCTAATCTAGAATGCTAACAGACTAAAACATCCTTTCATAATTCACAAAAAGATAATTTCATAAGCTTATAAACTGTACCTAAAACAAACCCTCAACAACCATTACGCTTTCTCATGATAAACTAAAAGTTTTTCCCTCTGAAATGCTTGATCTCACTAAATATAGTCAAAATAGTGCTGAAATTTCTAGGTGGTTATATGAAGTAGGCAGAGATAAAGGCAAATCTAAAGAAAGAGAGTGTATTTGTGGATCACAGGTTCTTCCATGTAAAAAATTCTGGATAATCTGTGAGGTTCAAAGTAGCACATTCTATAAGCACACTTAGAATAACATACCAGCTTTTTATTGCAATATCAAAATGTCAGGGATGAGCAATGCAAAGGGAAAAGATTCGGCTGGGCTCTATGTTTCAGCCACTTTGAAGTGTGGTCCAAGTTTGGGTCTGTGGCAAGGCAGGAAATTGTGGCTAGGACTGAGGGTAGAGTGGCTGTTCTGGTCTCAGTGGCCTGGTAGCAGAGAGAAGAGGGGAATGGTGGCCAAGGTGAACTTTTAAAAGGGACACACCCAAACCACCAGAGTTCCATCCTCCACATTCCATCTTCCTCTTGGAGGCTAAGATCACACTTTAACACATGAACCTTTGGGAACAACCGGGATCAACCCCAGAACACTGGGAATGTATACAAGGGAAAAACTAAAAACAGAATACATTAAATATAGCCTCTATAAAATGCAAAAAATATAAGACTAATAAGACCAACACAGAAAATTATGTGGCAAATCACAAAGCACCGATAAAATAAATTTTAAGAGATTTGATATTTAGAGAAATGTAACATGCTCATAGATTAGAAGACTTAATTTAGCAATGTCAACTTTGCCTATTTGATATAAAGGTCAAACAAAATTTCTATCAGAAATCACACTAACAAGTTTTTGTACGCACAAAGCATGATTGCAGTTTTTGTGAAAAATGAAAATATACTTATGTGTGAATTAATATATTTCAAAAATTATAAAACATATTAAAAGGTAAATTATTATTTTCAATTTTGAGTACTTGTATTTCAAATACATAATGTTAGCAAAGATTACATGTCTTAGTTTCTCTTCAGAGATGACAGTAAAGCTTAGCTTTAATTATTGCATGGGAGTTTTTGTTGTATAGTTTTAATATGAAAACATTTCATAGTTGCTTTTTATTATAGTTTTTCCCACTTGCCTTGGATAATTGGAAAATGGCAAACTACATATTATGTAAGTATTTTTTAATGAAAAGTTTTCATCCAGATAGACCAATATTTTTTGAGATATTTTTAGCCTGCAGAGAAAATATAGTTTGTAAAACACTTTCAAATAGAAAGTATTTTTTAAAAGATAGTGAAGTATCATTTTATTTTTTATTTTATTTTATTTCTTTGATACAGTGTCTCATTATAGAGTTCAAACTTGGTAGTGATCCTCTGGTCTCAGCTTCTTCAGGGCTGGGATTACAGGCGTATGCCACCACTCCCAGTTTCAGAGCTTGCGTGGTGCACCCTGGGCTCTGGGGCCGGCGAGGCATGTGGTACTGGGGATAGAATTAGGGTCCTTGTGTTTTCCAGGCAGGCTCATAGACCACTGACCTATGTCCCTAGTCAAAAGCATTTTTAAAATATAAATTTGAACATTAGTAAAATGATTAAGATTTGGCAAGGTGGGGAACCAGGGTGAAGAGTATCCAATAGCAGCAATTTTACTTGTAGGAAGTTTAGTTTAGCTATATCTTTATGTAACCTGTATTTTCACAATTTCTCAATATCATATTAATGTCAGAAAAGTTAAAATTGAACTGAGGAATAACTTTCAAAAAATTCATCTCTATACAAGTATGCTTAGGCTTTGATTGCTATTATTTTCATGTCACATAAGGCAAACACATTATGATTAATATTTGTTTAGAGATCACTTTTCAAGTCTATTATTCAGCTTTGAATTTCTGTGATATGACAATATCATCAAGCATCTTATTACAGCACATAATAAATGCTCATGAGCAAATTGCAAAATGGATTTCAGTATGCTTTTAGAAATAGTATCTTAGGTCCTGATAAAAAAGCTTTGTCTTTTTATATTTTGTGATATTAGAAACTCTTGAAGGTAGTCACCTAGAAGAATCCCCTTAGCTCACAAGGTATTAGTAATCTTTTGTTCAGAATTAGAGGTTTATTGGATTTCTCTGCTTTACCAAGACATAAATTTGTGAGATTACAGACAAACTGTAATATTGTCTTTGAAAAAACACTTTCTTTGAGGCTCTATATGAATTAAGCCAATATGAATACTGGTTGTTCCTTTTACATTTTTCTATTACAGTGGTACCAAAGTTCACAAACTTAATTCTTCTTGTGATTTTGGTGACAAATTGAATTGGTTGTGAACCAAATTAAATTTTCCCAAAAAGTCAGTAGTGAACCTAAGCACTGAATTTGGTTCAGTTGTCCTCCAGCTAATCAGCTCTCTCCAAGGCAGGGTGGCATAAGCATGAGGGCACCGGAGAAGAGAAACAATTCAAATTGGGCAAAAGACAGCAAAAAGGTGAAGTAGTAAAGTAGCATCAAGTGATAACCATGACTCACCTTCTCTTCTTTAATCATAGTCTCTCACTATGAATTAATCCCAGCACCACATCCTTAATCCAGGCACCACACGCTTCTGCAATCGAGCCACTTCTGCAAAACTTCACCAGCAATTACACGAAGCTTTCGGTAATACATCTAGATACAAGCCATCATACTCTAAGTTTAAAGTGATTATTTTTCATCTATGGTTTTCATTGTTTCAAGATTTAGAGACCCAAGATATTGCAAATGCCTTGATTAGGATAGCAGTAAGAATAGCATTATCTTGTAATGCCTACTAGACACATTTCACAATTTGTTCCTATTTCTGTAACCAGATATTTTTCCTACCAATGTGTTACTCTCATTTATTTCTCTAAAATCTATTTGCATTTAATCACCAGTGCAAATTCTAAGTGAGGAATTATTCTTGCCTCACACTGTATTTCTTCTCACATCGTAGCAATAGATGGCAGGATCGGGTATGAATACACTACTCCACTTCTGCAAATATGTGTGATTTGTTACTTGGCTTAGGAAACTAGTGGAGTAATTGTATACTAAAGAAAATGATGTCCACATTTTCCACTTTGAATAAAGATACGTCTTTGATATTATTTATTTGTTAACTCAGGTTCAGCAGATAGAGGTTTGCCCTAGAAAACCTTATTTTTAGGGTATGAGAAGAAGTATCAGGAGACATAATTGTTCTGCACTTCTTTTTACTACATTGTAGCAGGAAATAAAGTTAACCCTTGTGATTGATTCTTGGAGAGCATAGGAAAGGTCACTTGGATATTTCTGTCATCAGAGCACATAGGCTGACTATATTCTCTGTGAAAATTTTCAGTGATAAGAAACTTAATGTAGGGAGCAGCTGAAGCTGGAAAATGATCACACATGCAGAGTGAGGCAAGCCCAGGCCAAGAACAAAGTTCTGCTTGGGCAAGCATGTGAACAAGCTGCTTCAATTTAGAGCACACCAAGCCCCGAGAAAATCCAAACCAAGGGCTTCTAGGCAAAAAGGGTATCATGTGACACCAATCTGCCCAGTGTATAAATAAATATGCAGGGGTGGGGCTGGGGTAGGGAGTCCAAACTGTTCCTTTCCTCTCATGCAGAGAGGGCTTCACCTGAACTCAGCTTTCTTTTTTTTATTTTATTTTATTTTATTTTATTTTATTTTATTTTATTTTTTTCCATTTATTTTTATTTTATTGAAATACAAATGTCAATCAGACAGTTTCAAAACACCATAACCATACAGAGTCGATGAGATAATACATTGCAAACTGTTTTCATAACGTTTTGGTATTGTACAAGGTGCATACATGATATTATATTTACAGGTTTTTATATAGCTGAATTATATCAAAGATTCAATAATTATT